>VDFB02058242.1:50317723-50618693 GCA_007258455.2 Sequoia sempervirens
TAGTTGACAACAACTTGCTTAGAGCCTTTGTTATCACTTGGATTTGATGCTTGTGCTCATGGATTGGTGCATCTTCACCTTGGCATGTTCCTTTACTTCCATAGGTGGCACATTGGAGGATGAGAGAAGTTCTTTCTTAAGATGGTGTTTACTTTGTTCTTATTTTAGGTATCTTGATGGAGCACGAGAGCATGTTGGTGATTCATGTGGTTTCATGTATGGATATGATGATATATTTCATGTATTGATCTCTTATGAAATGTATACAACAAGTGGGAGAATGTTGGGATATGGTGTTGTACACCATTGCATAAATTTTATTTATCATATTATTGTAATTAAATAATTATTTAGTTGTCATGCACCTTGATGGTGTGGATAATCACACTAGGTAATTATTTGGGGACCCACTTATGTTGTATTGTAACATTGTATTATTATTTAATGTGTGGGAGACATGTGATAATAATTTAATATTGGAGAAAATATTAAATAAAGTGATGTCTTAGTGCCCAATATTAAATAAGGGGTTAGTGTTTTTGTATTCACATGGATTTTTGGTACATGGTTTCACCTTACCACTAGTTGTATTTTGTGTGAGCCTGTGTCTATAAAAGCAAACACATGTGTAGTGGTTTAGGTTGGCTGAGTGGTTTGGATGTCATTATTGAGTATTCTTGAGGAGTGCAATTGTGGATCATGGCATGGGATGTGTGGATTCATGCTTAGACACATGGGAATGCATTGGACGGCTTGACGCTTCAGAGGTGTTCATTGTAACTCTTGTATTTTCTTATTGCTGATTAATATGATGGAGTATGGATGCTTTTGGAGGTTGGGTTTCTCCCTCTTGAGGGTTTTCCTAGGGTATATCTTGCGTCATATTTGATGGGCATGTTGTCTATTCTCTTGCATATGGATTATGAGCACTTATTTGCATGAATATATCTTTTGGTTTATGTGGAAATTGTCATTAGATGGCTGTAAGTTTCCTTAAATTATCGACACAAAATATGGGACATGATCGAAGGTTTCAAAGCTTTTAACGTATAGGTTATCTTGTAGACTCAAAATTCTATTGTGGATCAGATGGATTCGATTTGCACACTCACAATTTGAGCCAACCCCCGGATCAACCAAAAATCAACATGAAAAGCATACCATTGTTTGACCATCTATACCCAAAAATGACAAAAATTGGCAGGTCTTTGAAGATGATGCTCAGATTGCCATGTTCCTACAAAATTCAAGGAAATATTCTAATCATTCACATTCTAAAGCCAAAAAGGTTACTGAAGAACAAACAATTCAATTAAAAAGCAATAATCTCCCACGAGGCTTGATTTCTCTCGAGAATCTCTTTGACTACGAGGATGCAAGAAACAGTAAGTGAAGATTCACCGTTGATGAAGGGGATTGTGAAGACCTCAACATCAGAGGAGGTAGGAAGCTAAAAGTCAGAAGGAACGTCCCATAGGTGTAAAAGAAAAGGTTGAAAGTCTTATGTGCTAAATACGATAGAGTCATGGCCTAGACCTATGATGACCTCAAGGGATATGATCCTAGTATCGTACAACACAATATCAACTTAGCCGAAGGCTGAAAAACTATCTGATAGAAACAACCAGTTAACCCAAAGGTGGAGGTGTTGATGGTGCAAAAATTTACCAAGTTGATTGAGTCAAGGATTATATATTCGATCAAGCATTCTATCTAAGTATCCAATCTAGTACCAGTGTAGGAAAGGAATGGCGACATAAGCTTTGTGTCCAAAATTTTAGGATTTAAATAAGGCCTTATTAAATGACCACTACCCTTTTCCCTTAATGGAGAAAATTTTGTAGATCGTGGCTGGGTCAAAGATGTTCTCACTACTTGATGGTATCTTAGGTTATAACTTGGTTTATGTAAAGGAGGAACAACAAAAAATGGCGTTCACAACTAAGTGGGGGACGATCACATATGAAAAGGTCAGCTTGACGGTCAACTAAATTATGCACACAATCACTCCTCGAGCTAAAAAATTAGGAATCTTGATCACAAGACTATGTAAGGTGACTGAGGAAGCTTTAAAAGGTGTCAGGATTCTCAACCAAAGAGAAGTTGCAAGGAAGCGAAATTAATTTATCATCTACAACTAGGTCACATTAAAAAGCAGAGCTTGTCAATCAATGTTGACTAAAAAGGTCCATGAAATAAAAGAATACCTTGAAGTTTTGATCTACTCTAGATTACCCACCTTATTCTCACTAGATAGAGGAGTATTGACAATAGAGAAAACCATAGAAGCAATTAGGATCAAGATATAGGACTCTGTAGTGCTCCAATATTTGAGCTCATCACCCACAGTTGAGGAGGTTGAGAAGGAACTTCTTTCCCTTTCTTGACTCTACTATCACATTGGAGCTATTTGATCAATATGGGGAGGAGTTTCCTTTAAAGAGGTCCTTGATCTTGATAAGGCCTATGAGACACTGCATGCACTTACCCTTCCTTCCAATGAAGACTGGGAATCCCAACATGACTCTTTCCTCAAATTTTGAGGATTATTTTATATCTAGGTTCATACCTTCGCAAGCGAAGGCCCCCTATGAGTCACCAAGAATTGTGGAGAAATTTTTTCCGTCAATGATTTTTTTTCACCCCTTGTAGGTCTTCTTTTTTGACCCTTACTTCTTTTCCATGTTATGATGGCACCGCACTCCAAAGGATAAAACTTTCTCTTGCATAAAAGTGTGCAATGCACCATGTGGTGGTTGCACAATTTTTCTTTACATTTCCTTCCTTTCAGGATTGAATCAAGACATGTGGTTGCCTGGTAGGGATTTTCCCCAAGCTACTCTCACAAATTTGGAGATCACCCACTAGTGTGCCACATTGACAATTTTATCGGGTGGGTTATTTTTTCCATGGATGTATCTCTTGTGGAAAATTTTGTCAGACGACGCAGTGGAATTCTTATCTTTGAGATTGAACTTTTGGGGTGGCATCATCATTCCTCATAGCTGATCGAATAATATTTTTCCAGGATGTGCTAGGATCTAATTATCCTATGACAACATATCTTCACAAAACTTCTACATACAAAGGCATTAATGAAGTAGCTCAATATTTATTAGCAAAGATTGATGTCATATTATCAGACCCTGGATCGAATTGTGGTCTATCAGGTGTGAAAACATGGAAGTTTTTCATCCTTATTGATTATTGTGGTGGTTCCTCCTTTTTACTATTTAAAGGGGTTTGCAGCAAAGGAAAAAGAGAGTTAGAAAAGATAAAAATCAAGAATCATAGGTTTAGAATAAGGAGATATATTTTTCAAGAATATGATGATTTTTACAGAGTAGGTTGTTTACTCTCTATGGCATGTTTTGTTTTTCAAGACTATTAATTGGATTGACATTTGACCTTTTCTTTTAGTTGATTTATTGCAAGAAAAAATATTATTAAGGAGAAATTTTTGAGATTGTGCATTTTATAGCCTTTATCATGAATTTATTTTTCTTATATCATTTGTGTCAAATGCTCTATTCTAGTCTTACGTAGATAGTCTAGGTAATTGTTTTATATGTCATTAGCTTTTATTTTTAATGCCATCTTTTGGAAATTGGATTATATTCATTATACTCTTTCCTTTTCTATAAAGATTATGTTGAATTTCATATTATGTTGTAAGAGAAAAGAGGTTCTGTAAGGATCTAAACATTCATGTTAATTTTAAGGTTTTTTATTTTTGTCGAACCTTAATGGATGCTTCCCATGGGGAGACTTGAATGACTTCTTCGTACTTTCTTTAGCTATTGTCATTCATTCTCTTCCCAACAATGAAGGGTTTGTGGAATTTTGTGTTCATTTCATTAGGAGTAAGGAATTGCTAAATTTTAAAATATTGTAAAGGCTTTGGTGCATCGTTATCTTTTATTTTCTCTATATTTCTCTTTTCCCCTTTTCCCAAAACATTGAGAAGATCTAGCTTCTATAACAATCTTGAAGGTTATTTAGTGAGGCACAATCTAGTCCCCCACTCACTAAATTTCCCATAAAGTTGTTCAGAGAGGCACAAGATTTTATGATTAACATGATCCAAAAAATTTTGGGGTCAAAATATCTTTTCTGCAATGTGGTTATAGAGCTCAAAAACATCATCATTCTCCAAATATTTGTAGAATAGGAAGAATGGCACATAGAGAGTGAAAACAAAGAAAAAGCTTTTGGGTCAACATGGAAGAGACCTAAATTTCTTGACACCTTGCATCATCCCCAAAACAAAAACACAAGACAAAGAAAATATAAATATTTATGAAATATAGAAGAATGAAGGTACAAATAGGGGAATGCACATGAAGGGAGATACATCAAACAAAATAGTATAGGGAAGATCACATTACACACATGTAATCACACAAAGAACATGAAAAATAAAACAAAATAAAACACTAGTATGGAACATGTGAGTCAACCTATAACAAGTCGTCCACATCCCAATCTTGTTTAGTGTTGAACAAGACAACTGAGAGGGGGGTGAATCAGTTGTCACCAAACTAAATTCTTTAATAATTTACTGAAACAAGATCTTGATACTACTTAATTGATTAAACATTAAGTGAAAAAATTGAAAGTCATCACATAAACATAGTAACACTAGATTTACATGGAAAAACCAATAAGGGAAAAACCACGATGAGGATTAACTCACACTATAGAGAATATCAAAACCGATTACAAGAAAGGGCTCACTACCTGGAATAAGGACTCACTATTTGGACTCACTGTCCATAGGGCTACAACCTAGAGATACAAAATATGGCTAACTTCTAGAATACAAGAGTTATGGCTCATTTCCAAAAGTATGAAATGATGGAATACACCTTCCTTGTGCTAAGTTTAGTTCTAGATGAACCTCTATATAAGTAGTACTGTATCTCTTAGCAGTCACTCAATAATTCTATTTTGATCTTTAGCTAATAAATCAATTAGATTCACACCATTCCCATACACTCTATTATCTTCGCCTGCTTCACTCACTCTTCTCTTCTGCTCTCTTTCATCCTTTTTTCTCTTATCTTTTTTAGAGAGTCTCATATATATATATATGTATGTATATTTTATTCATCAATTAGGTTGGAATCATATAAGGTTAATGCATTTCTTATGTCGACAAAAAATCCATAAAACATAACTAGTCCTCATAATATATTACATACACTAAGTCGGCCAAGATCTCAAATATCAAAATTATAGCTTGTCTCATGATAGAAACCAAACCCAAAAACCAACACACTGGATCACATATAATGAACATCTTCAATAGGGAATATCTTCCGGTAACCATCTCATACATTTAGTACCATGTTGACATCAATGACAACCTCTTGACATTAATGAGAATTGTAGAGAGGGAAATAATCAATCAGATTTAATGTTGAAACAATAAATTAACTAATTCCTATCAAGCATAATAGAGTACGAGACAATATGAAAATAAAAATAAGAAGTAAAACACAAACTGATCTCCACACTAAACTCAATTTATCTCCCTTG
The DNA here is from genome assembly GCA_007258455.2 of Sequoia sempervirens. Lineage (NCBI taxonomy): Eukaryota > Viridiplantae > Streptophyta > Pinopsida > Cupressales > Cupressaceae > Sequoia > Sequoia sempervirens. The sequence goes on from VDFB02058242.1 coordinate 50,323,265, forward strand.
CTCTTCTCCACCTGCACAAGGATGCAAGATTTTGAAGGTTGATAATAGAGGAGTGTTGAGTGCTCATTCCTGCAGCATAATGACTTGATGACAAAAATGACCAATGAAGAGAATGATAGAGATGGAAGAATTATTTTTATAGAGTGAAGATGCTAGAAGAAGATTCGATCCAAATGGATTGTGAAAGGTTAGATTTATAGATTTTTGATGTGGACTGAGATAAGATTTGATAAGATTGATAAGGATTTGATTTTTGACAAAAGAGGAAATACAATAAGATGAGATAATATTTTCAAAAGATAGAAAGATTTTTATTCATTATTTTAAAGGAATTAAAACAAGATAAGATAAGATGTGAAAAGATAGAAAGATTTTGATTCTCTTTTAAAGGAAATAAATCCTAAAAAAGATGAGAAGGATAATTGATGAATTATCTAATTATCTAAATTAATTAGATGCACATGAGTTTCAATTTTGGAAAGAAAGTGAGAAGATATTTTTAAGATTTTATTAATTAAATAAATATTTGATTTATTTAATTAATGTTGGATTTATGATTTCATCAATTAAATAGTATAAATTATTTAATTAACATTAGAAGAATTGATAGAAATGATTTAATTAATTAAATAATATAAATTATTTAATTAGCATTAGAGGAATGGATGGAAATGATTTAATTAATTAAATAATATAAATTATTTAATTAACATTAGAGGAATGAATGAAAATGATTTAATTAATTAAATAATATAAATTATTTAATTAACATTAGAGGAATAGATGAAAATGATTTAATTAATTAAATAATAGGAATTATTTAATTAACATTAGAGGAATTTGATGGATTAATGGATGGATTATGCATAGGAAGGGAATAAATGAAATTAGTCAAATAAATAAGATTTATTTAACTAATTAGATGATGACATGGGTCCCTAGGGAAAAACATGATACAAGATGTCTAAATGATGCGATGTTGTGACAAGGAATTGTAAAAGGAAATTTTTTTGATGTCTACAAGAACCATTTGATGCAATCCAATTTCCAACAATCTCCCCCTTTTTCATTGATGGAAACATAAGATGTGAAAAGCCAACAACATCCTTTGTAGTTCTTCCCCTTTGATGAGCTAAAATGATTTCCATTCTTTTCATATGTTCTCTCTCTCCCTTTGACATCAATGGAAAAGAATAGAATATGTATCTCCCCCTTACTCCAAAGTTTTCATACAAAAATAGTCTTCAAAAATGATATAAAAAATGGTTCTTTACCTCAATCTTTCATCTATTAAAAATATCTCCTTGTATTGTTTTTCTAATTTAAGAAGAAATGTCTTCCAGGAGTCCACTGCCAACTTGATGTTTACACAAATACTATTTTTCATCACTATCAAATCAATTGTTTCCAAGTGAGTATCCGAGATAGCGATATTTTGTTCATTCTTCCCAGCTTCCACTAGGAGACCGAAAAGTTGTTCCAATCTAAATTCAATTATTTCTTTGACTTTCTAGAATGTCTTCATATAATTATATCCATATGTACTAGTATGTATGCTAGTTTAGATTGTAAGGAATTGATGCTTTTCTTCTATGCTCCATCCTTGTCATTAAGGATTTTATATGTCTTCCCAATAGAATCTACCTCAAGCTCAATAGCATCAATTTTTTCTCTGTAGTTTTTGATAGTAGTAGGCCACTAGAGACAATACCTATACACACTGTTTACATTCTTGATGCATGTTTTTAATTCATTTATGCTCTTATTCAATCTATTTTGTGCATTTCTGCATCTTTCTTCCATGGCTAATTGAATCTCATCTTTTTCTTCTATTACACTAGGTGACAATGCCTTTATTTTATCTTCAATTTGCTTAATCAATACTTTTGGTAAAACACTTGTCAATTCACTCAAATCAATGTCATTATGAATTATGTAAATATCCAAGGCATTTGTGATCTCATCCTATTGATATGATGGTCGTGACAACCAAATATCTCCAATATTCTTTAGTCCATCAGATTGCTCAAGAATCCTCAACACCTTCTTCTTAGTAAAATATTCCTCATCATCATTTGTTGATGCTAGATCAATTGCCTCTATAATCTTTTCTTCCTTTTCTTCTTCCTTCTCTTTTCAGAGGAGGATCCTACTTTAGACATCCCAACCAGACTGGAAACCATTCTTAAACTCCATGTATTTATTTTGAAACTAGTAGAACCGCTTACCAACTAGTAAAACTGACTTCCACACAAAATTCTCTTTCAATGGTAAGGATTTCAGAAAATACATCATCAAACATATAACCAAAGATCCAAAATGAAAAGGGTAATTGTCATTCTTTGTCATAGTAATATTCTCCATTAATTGATTCCTCATTAACTCACATATTGAAATCCACATTCTTTTCAATCATTTGATGTGCAACATAAACGAAAATCGCTGAAGTAGAGCCTTTGCTATTTCTGAAATAGATCTTATATGAAATTCAATATGTCACATACCTTATCACAAGGTTGATTATAGTATGAATTAGAAGTGCCCTTTGATCTCCTGTTACCCCAGTTAGGGCTTTGAATTCTTTGTTCTTCACTACTTTACTAGAATGGGTCTATTATTACATAATCCTATTATTTTTGCAATTGCTTCCTTTGTGATCTCATAGGGTTTGTTGAAGATCATCTGATCACCTTGAATTTTGCTTAAGAAAAACTAAACAATGTCCACATCCGAAAAGTATGAAAATTTTCTCCAGATGTCTAAACCCTTGTGCCCTAAATTCTTGACCTTTTGTATTTTCTCAACTAAAAGGGACCCTTCAAAATCTTGAATCTTTTCATGGGGTATGTGCAAGATCATGATGGGCCAAAAAGTGGCGATATGATGGGTATGTGTAGGGTACGTGCCTAACGACCATTTTTTTACCCAAAATTGATGAAACAAAAAGGGTTTTTAAAGGAAATTCTCAACTTTCCATCAATATAAATTATGCTTTACTTTGAATTTAATAAATAATTATTATTCATTTTCTATTGAATTGCGACTAAAGTCCTAATTGATAGGTTGATTTAAAAACATCTATAGCTTTCAAATGGTATCACATTTTTTGAATCCGAAACATGCATCACATTCTATGCTTTGCATACTAAAAGATTATAAATAAATAAAATTTCATGAAGTTTTGACCAAGGTGGTTAGACATACGAGTTTTTATATTTTCTAAAAGTTGTAATAATAAATTCATAATTAATTATTTACTTGGAAAAAAATTACAAAAAAATATGCATCACATTGGGACATGAGTCCTCTAATTATATCTAAAACATTCTACAAAAATATTATCATTTTATTGTGGTTAGGGTGGTTAGACAAACACCTAATTCTTATTTTTTCCCTGGAATTTAAGTACTACTACATTGTAATTTCAAATTTTTACCAAATAATTTTTTTAAAATAAACCTAGTAGTTTAGAAACTACATTCAATTTGCTACAAATTCTATTCTTAAATATTTTTGAAATAATATATATAACTTATTCAAATGTTTATGTCAAGTTGACTAACTTTGATTTTTCTAAAATTTTTGTTGCGTAAGGGCGATCTTGCACATACCCCATGGTTAAATTTATTGATTTGTAACTTACTTAATTTCTCCAATTTGTTGTTACATGGATTAAATACCACCATTACCTTTGACTCCATTATTTTAGCCTTGTTCTTTGTGCTTTCAATTGCCACAACCCTAACTCCTTATTTTTCAGCTGCACTTTACTCCTTAGCTCGTTCAATTTGCAATGTGGAAAGTGACCACTCAATCTTCCTTATTTAACTTGTCACTTTTAGGGTTTCATCATAAAAAGGTAATTTATTGCTTATGACATCATCATTTGTACTTTACTCTGTCAATACCTCCTCAACCAAAACTATTGGATCAACTTTTCCCTAATTTTGCATTTATTTCTTTTCACCTTTTAAGTTGCCAAATACTTTATGATATACACTGTAAACCAAGAAGAGCTCTGCAATTTTCTTGATTTTCCTCTTTTTTGCTGGATTTTTTTTAATTCCTTCAAAATAGATATTCATATCACATGTCCATGTGTCCTTGCATGACACATCATAAATCGGGGGTTTGTTAGATTTTTTTGTGATTGCTCCCCCTAAAACCACTACCAAGTTCAGTTCTCGAAAGAGGTATCTGCACCAGATGCAAATACATGGTTATTTGATTCATCCTTGTTCTCTAGTTCTTCCTTCTTCCTCCAATTTTTTGCAATTTCTCTCCTTACTTCTTCTAGATCTACCTTGTTCATAGGTTTGGTCTTATGTTCTAGATTAGTTTTCTTCCCAACTTTGCTCCAACAAAATTTTGACATATGTCTTGGTTTTTTGCAAGTGTAGCACATAACATATCCATGATCAAATGAATTTTCTTTTATCCTTGACCTACATTGATTAGCCTTGTGTCCAAAGATATTGCATGTGTAACAATAACCTTGAAAGGATTGAATTATTATATTTGTATTAAATTTTTTCATCACCATTTGGCTTCCACATTCAGTAGCTCTATGTCCATACTTATTACAAACATAACATTTTTCAACAAAGAATCCAACATTCTGACTCATTCTATTCTGGTTCATCCTTCTTCTACATTTTTTTGCTCTATGTTTAAATTTATTGCATGAGAAATGAAAGGCATTAAAAGATGGGTACCTTTGAGGATTAGGATGTTGGATGGGAATCCTTCCAGTAAAGTTCCTTCAATTCTTGTTTTTATAAGTATTGCCTTTAATTTTCCTTTGATTGTTCACTTCATTGAAAACTGGATTAGTCTTTGAATTTTGTCCATCTTCAAGCCCTAGACCACCTTTATCCTTTGCAAGTTTTCGATATGAAATCAACTCATCAAGCATTATAGAAATTGTCTTGAACCTTTCTTCATGAGCTTTCAATTTTTCCAGATGAGTTCATAGGGTTACTACTTCTTGTTCAAGCTTATCACATTTTTTTGTCTTCTAATTAATAATCTCTTTCAAGCATCTTTCCTCTATTGCTTTGTTCAATTTCCAATTTCCAATTCTTTTTCTATCCTTTTACTTTCTTCAAGTTTTATTCTTAGATTCTCAAGAGTCTCCTTTGCTTCCTTTAGTTCCTAATTAACTTCTTTATGTTTCAATTTGAACTTTTGGATATGATTCCTTAGTTTTTGAATGCATTCACCTACTTGCTTGACATTTTATTTCAGATCTTCATTTTCAAACTTTGAAGTATCTGTTCTTAATTCTTCATCCAAGTCAGATAGCTTCACCATTTTTTTCAACCTACCAAGATCTCCTTCGAATATTTTAAATTATTCCAAAGGACCAAGCTCGAGTACCAATTATTGAATAGGACAATTGAGAGAGGGGGTGAATTAGTTGTCACCAAACTAAACACTTTAATCATTTACTGGAACAAGATCTTGATGTTGCTTAATTGATTAAACATTAAGTGCAAAAACTGAAAGTCATCACATAAACATAGTAACACCAGATTTACATGGAAAGCTCAATAAGGGAAAAACCACAATGAGGATTAACTCACACTATAGATAATATCAAAATCAATTACAAAAAAGGGCTCACTTCCTAAAATAAGGACTCACTTTATAGACTCACTGTCCATAGGGTTGCAACCTAGAGATACAAAAGATGGCTAACTACCAGAATACAAGAGTTTGGCTCACTGCCAAAAGTATGAACTAATGGAATATACCTTCCTTGTGTTGGGTTTAATTCTGTATGAAGCTCTATATAATTAGTACTACATCTCCTAGTAGTCACTCAATAATTCTATTTTGATCTTCAATTGATAAATCAATTAGACTCACACCATGCACATACACTATTATCTTTTCCTACTTTTCTCACTCTGCTCTTCTGCTCTCTTTTTTCCTTTTTCTCTCTTATCTTTTCTGGAGAGTCTTATATATATATATGTATATATATATATGTATATATATATATTTATATTTTATTCATCAATTAGGTTAGCATCATATAAGGTTAATGCATTTCTTATGTTGGGAAAACATCCATAAAATATAAATAGTCCTCATAATATATTGCATATGCTAAGTCAGCCAAGATCTTGAATATCAGAATCATAGCTTGTTTCACAGTAGAAACCAAACCCAAAATCCAACACTCTGGATCACATATTACAAACATCTTCGATAGCGAATAGCTTTTGGTAACCGTCTCATACATTGAGTACTGTGTTGACATCAATGACAACCTGTTGACATTAATGAAAATTATTTCATGCAATCCAATTTCCAACATTTAGTATATACGGAAGGTGGATAACTAGCCAAAGGGACAATATCAAGTTCCAAACTAGGACAAGGCTATCTAACCCCTTTCCCCCACTAGGTGCATGCCAAGGATGAGCTGAGATAATTGATGATAATGAGCTCCTTGCAACAAAGAAAATGATTTCAAATAATTGTTAAACATGTAATAGTGAGCATGCTATGATCCTACAACTGTTACATGGCAAGGAGCAAAGTGCATGCTTTAAGTCAAGATGGATCCCTAAGGGATCTAAATTTCTTCAATAATCCCTTAAAAGGATGACAATTATTAGTATGGTGTCTAAATAATCTATGATAGGAACAATATGGTCTATTTTGATTAGTTTGTTTTTCAGTTAGGTTTTCACATTTAGGTGGTAGGTTGATTAATCCCCAATGTCAAAGAGTGTAAAAGGCCTTCTCAATCTTGGAAATTTTTAATAGGTCATCAAAGGATTCAAGAAGATCACACATCTCTTTTAGCTAAATTTTTTGATGTTCATGCAATTTCAACTTCTTCGTCTTTGGTTTGATAATTGTTTGGTCATCAGTTTCACCTTCTAACTGCAAGTCCTTTCCTTTTTCATAAAAGGATGTGTTAGGATTATTAAAGTGATTAGAATATTTTTTCTTACATGTGGGAAATGTATTGGAAGATGGTTGAGGAGGAGTAAAATTTTTATTGATGAGATAGACGAAGGAACATATAAATTCTATCCCTTCTTCATGCTTAAGCATCTTTTGTATGTTCCCTATGAGAGGGATGGAATTAATAGAATAGGCCCAGTTCTCACAAAGTCTTGCAAACTTTTTAATTCTTCATTTTTCCTTATGTTTTCTTGTGGGACATTAGCAACCATTTTTTCAAAATCATGCACATTATTTGTAGGTAGGAAAGTCATTGGAAATGAGTTATGAAGGCTATGATCCATAGAGGGTTGATTAATCTCAACACTATTAGTGAAAGAGTTGGACAACCCAATATCTAGGGTGAATGGTGTATAGTAGGATGACATGAGTCTTGAACTATGTCTCACAATAGTATTGCTAATAGGACACCAAGTTGTGAAGCTCATACAATTTTCACAAACTCAATGTATACCCAAAATGGAAAGAAGGTGACATGCAATGCAAGTATGTAAATGAAATTTTTAGATTTCAAACAAAATATTTTTCTCATTATGCTATGTAAAAACCTAAAAATGATGTCTTGTAAATGCAATTTTTAATTCACACAATGCACTAACTTTATCAAATGAAGCTTAATATGATCAATTCTAAGTAATAAAACTTTGCAAACTAAAACAAAAAACATAAAATAGCAAAGTAGAATGTAGAAACAAATGTTTTAATACTTATAAATTTAGGAAATGACCTTGATTAGGGACTCATTTTCCCAGGGGCGAATGGGTTCTAGGTTAAGGTTTTAAAATATATTTATTTTATAGATTTATAAGTTGATTCTTGTGGTTTCCAAATTCTAGTTTAAAATAATGAGTTACAATTTGAATTTTCTGTGAAATTAAGGTTGAATGAAAATGCAAACTATGACTAAATGAAAAACTAGGAGACCTAATTTGATGTGCAATTTTGATTCAATTTTCAAATGTAAGTGAATGATGATGCAATGCTATGTAAATGATTCAAAAAATGACTAATTTTTTTATATTTTTTAGATTTCAAGAGATACAAAAATGCAATTCTAAAACCCTAAATGAACTGCAAAGCTAATGAAAATTAAACAACCCTAAATGAGATTCAATTCAATGCAATGCAATGAAAATGAATGCAAGATCTAGATCTAGGGTGAAAATCGACTCCAAAATTTAAAAAATTGCAATGATCAAACTCAGGTTCACCAAAATGAAATAAAGAAAAATAGTCAAGTTACCAAAATAGGATCGATAACCCAATTAGGGACCTTTTTCTTCCCAATTAATTAGGAAATGAGATCTACATAGTAAAATGACTTGAAATCCTTAGGTGAATCAATTCAAAGTGTGAATCTATAGATTTCCTTTTTCTATATGGACGAGGGTCTTGATTAAACAACACTTTGGGGAGAAAGATTAAAAATAGCAAAGGGTGAAGCCACAATAGTGGTTTATAATTTGATGGAGGAAGGAAAACTGAGAAAAAATTGCCCCATGGCAAAAAAATTGGTTTTAGGGGTTTGAATGAACCTACAAGTTTGACTGAACCATAAAGGGGTTCGACTGAACTAGGGTTCGACCGAACCCATCAATCACAAGGCCCACATTTCGCCCAAAAAACAAAATGGAAAATGCATATTGAGGGGGTTCGAATGAACCCTGGTTCTAGTGGTTCTAAACCCCCCTTTTCCCTAATTTTTGACTTTGTTCACACAAAAAACCTAATTTTTTACGCTTTGACGCTCAGGTTGAGGATGAAAATGGGGGAATCTTCACAAACCCAATTGGATTCAGGTAGTCCTCAAAACAGCTATCCAATGAATATAATTTTAATATGTTTTGGTTTTATTATGTATTTGTTTTTTTAGTTTTATTAAACATAGGTTTTTCGTTGAAAATGAAGGTCTCTATTCTGCACATGTGGAAAAATAGTAGATTATCAAAAAAAAAAATTGAAAAATATGAGTGCACCAGATATTGAAGTCCTTGATCCAACAAAAAATAATAATTGAATTTTGATATATACAAAAAAAGTTATGCGTTATATGGTCAATGTATGTCCTGAATTGTCATTGGTTTGACTTCAAACTTGATTAAAGAAAAATATTCAATAAAAACTATCTAACCAAGTGAAAGCACTAGATATCATAGTTACAAATCTAAATTCAAAAGAATTATAATTTTATCCTTCATGGAAAAAGAGTTATGCGTTATACGGTGTGCGTCACTTTTTAAAAATGTTGTTTTTTGAAAAAAAACAATTTTTGTGGGAGATGGAAAAAAATGTGCAATTTGATTCCAAAAATTTTGAAAAAAATATTTTTAGAATCTACAGACAAAATGTGATGAGACTCTAGTTTGCATCATCTTCAAATTCCTCACGGTTTAGCCACTATAGGTGTTCGAATGTGAAGATTTAGTTAAAAATAAAAATTCCAGTGTCTAGTTTGGCCAAAAATTGTAAACCACTATTATGGGATCACCCCAAACTAATTCCAAAATGTAATCCACAACTTGGATCTTGAAGATTAAAATCAAAACAAGAAGAACTAGAAATTAGATCACATATCAGAGAAGGGTAAGATGATGTGTACCAGTCACTGAAAGTACTTTGCTGAAGCTAATTTGGGACTCAATCACCTAGGGGTGAATGGGTCCTAAAATAGGGTTTATTTGCAACTTTCAAGAGCCTCTGCTATAGATCTAAATATCTCAATTTTCCCAAGTTTTAGGTTTAAAAAGCCAAAAATAAATTATGTATATGAGTTTTCGTGAGATGACAACTTTTGCAACTTTGACAAGTTCTCCAATTTTTCTCTTCAAGAGATCTTCAATATTTCTTCCACCTAAATTTGTAAACACAAATTAAGAGGGAAAAATGTTTTGTTTTTGGTGAATGGGGGTTTTCCTCGGTCAAACCCCATTTTAGTAATTAAACCTTGTAATGAAACAATGAAACATGAAAGGAATGATGAATGAACACCTGTATGTCACAAATCACCAAACCCTTGAATGAACCTTGGAATGTATATCTACAACTTGCATGAAATGGATTCAATGGATCTGGATCTTGATCTTGAATCTTGACTTGAAATAATGCTTTGGATGCTTGAATGGATCATGAAACCTACATCATCATATTAGCTCCAAAAACATGCATGATGAAAGAAGACTTTGATATGACAATTGGATCTTGATCGTTGTAATAATTCTTCAATAAATCTTCTCTTGAATTCCTTGAATTGTTCTTGAAATTCTCTTGTGAAAGTGCTCTAGATTGCTTAGATCAAAATTGCTAGGTGAAACTTAGTGAAATGACCTTATATGTATAGATATGTAACTTTAATTTCCCAAAATTCAAATAACACAGGCTGACATGAGAATATGGATTTGAATATGTTTAAATACCAACAAAAATATAATTTAAATTAGGGTCCTAGGTCTAAGTGAGGACCCATTCACCCATGGTCAAATGGGTCCTAGGTCACTCACCTAGGACACACATTGCTCGATGAGAAGTGTTATGTTTAGGTATTAATTAATGTCGGGTTTCCCTCTCCAAAAAATGTAATTAATTAGGCTTGGATTTGAATTATAGGGTCCAATTAAGTCCAATTAAGTTCAATTAATTAAAGGAGACCTAGATAAGTGTGAAATTGTAAAGGGGTACACTTTACAACTCCAAAAAATAAGGCACAATTAAGTCCATTTTAATTACTAGGGCCCTAAAATTAATGTTAATATGTAAAATACATATTACAAAACTAAATTAAGGCATAATTAAGTTCATTTTAATATTAATTCCAAATTAGTTCTGAAAATATAAAAAAGGATACATTTTTCTACACTAAATAAACTATATCTAATTTACTAATGAATAATAAATAATTTTGATGAATAAATGAAAAAATATGCATATTAAAGAGAAGCATCTTCCTATATAAAAATAAAGGGAAGCTTATCAAATGGAAATAAATAAGGAATCTCATATTTAAGTTGAGGAAAAGTCTCAATCTTTTCCATTCATGAAAAATTTAAATATTGTGTGCAAAGAATTTGTTAGGAAAATTTTGTACTTATTTTTAGGTGAGGTGAATAGTTATAAATATGTTTGTATGGAATATTTAATTATGGTGAATGAAATGATGGAAAATAGCTTGGTAGCTAGTAGTGATAGCTCACTTTTTTTATGGGATCAAATTTCTTATTATGGTGAATGAAGAGGATGAAGAAAATGAATGAAGAGGATGAATAAAATAAATAAGAGGAGAAAGAAAGTGAAGAATGGGAGGAAGAAAATGAATAAGATGGGGAGGAAGAAGAAAAGGAAGATGGAGAAAGAGAAGGAGAAGTAGAAAAATTATAAGAATAAGGAGAGGATATTAGTACAAGCACTTTATCTCCAAGGAAGATTCAATCCTTCAATTTCATGGGCACATTCAAAAGAAAAAAGGTTATTGTCTTTATAAACCCTAGCAACAAGTATAACTTCATCAATATGGAATCAACTAAGAAGCTACATGTACAATAAAATAACATCAGGGATAGTCAAATATCAGGTAAGGATATTAAAGTTTTTGAAGATTTAAATCTCCTTATGGATAAGTATTTTTTGCATTCAATGTTTCATGATTTTTATATGGATGGGTTGGATATTGATCTTGGTTATCCTTGGTTAGAATATTTGGGAACAATAAATATCAATGTGAAAAGAAGTTCATGAAGCTTTGGTAGAGAAGGAAAAAAATACATTATAGGATATTATGCGTAAATAAGTTCAAAGGAAAGTCAAGGAAGAGCAAAATCAAGAATCTCATGAAGGTTGTAACAATGAATTAGAGGAAAATAAATAGGATCAAGATGATGAGAAAAATGAAGAGACAAATAATTCTACTAAGGAATCACTAAAACAAGTGGAAGAAAATGGTGCAGAATCAAAGAAGGTTCCAATGATATAAAAGAGTCCAATATATAGGCATCCTAAAACCCTAATAGTGCAAATTACTAAGCTTTTGTTCTAATTTTTCATTAACATGTGTTTTCATTTTCCTAGTCTTTTAAGTTATAACTTAAGCCATTAGTGTTATTGGTAAAATGGCCTTTTTCTTCCTAGCAAAAATTTGTTACATGTCCTTTTTAATTTTTTCCTAAAATTCCTAATTCTAAGAGAGAAAATGTTTTTAATGTCTTTATCTACACTTTAGATATGGTCTAAATATTTCACTAATTTTCCTAAGTCAAAATTCCTAGGGAGGATCCCCTTTTATGTTGTAACTTAAGGTGTGTGCATCAATTTTCCTTAAGTCCTGAGCGGCATGGCCTACAGCTTGTTTACTATTGGTTTCCTGCCATCCCGCATCATTAAAATATTCATTTAAAAAGAAATGTGAGAAAGCGTGCAAACATCATCTGGCATATCTTTCTCATGGGCCTCGACAACTTCTAAAGCAACAGTGATGGTGGGCCCAGGATCTAAGGGTTTAGACTAGATCTAATGGATTAATTTGGCCCATTGCTTGTGGCTAGCCCATAGGGGATCTATATGAAGATTTTATTTTCATGCAGGACAGTGGGTGGTTACCACATCGCACAATCTAGAGCATTCAAAGGACTATTGAAGATATGAAATATTTCATTAAATATTTCAAAGCGACTTTAAAGACATTAAACGTTGGATTACTTAAGGGATTTGAGGCTACAAAGTTAAAGGGTAATCAAGCTATTTTAATCATAGTTGTTCATCTAGAAAAATTCTAAGTACATACTGAAAGGGTTTCTACGCATAGGTGTAATCCTGGTAGTTAAAGGGTGGGCAAGTTGGAGTGTATAGGTTTGATCTAGGCTATTGCTTTCCAACTCACAACTATTGATCACTATCCCAACAGACCCATGTAGGATAGTGGGATAGTGACATGTGGACACTCTCAAACCTCGTAAGGTATGGTGGAGCCCGTATTGATAGCAAGGAAGGAATTCCACATGGAAGAATCTCATAGGCTTGATCTCAAAGTCAACATAAATTAAAATTTCAAAATTATGCAACTCCATTTGAGCCATCATCAATCCAACTCACTGGAAGATCAACAACTAACATTCAAAATTTTCTCATGGGGTAGATTGAGTCATTCTAGTTTGTGTGAGAAGCAGTAATGGCGGATGTGATGTTCTATTGTCGAATTAAAGGGTTTTCTTGCCATAAAGAAAGATTGAAAGTGTAATTTGATTCAAAAAATAATATTCAAGCTTTTAGAGATCAATTGCAACATCACTCGATCTCTTCACATCTAGAATTAGGGTTTCCAAGCATTTAAACACTTGTAAGTGAAATTGTTTCTATCTATGCTAAATTTACACTGAATTTGCATATAATTGCTAGTTTTGTGTTTCAAATTGTAATCTAGGTCATCTTTTAAGGTTTTTCATTCATCAAATTGCATTCCAATTGTTTTAATTTTTCTTTCCTTTTCTACATCAAGTTTAAACCCTAGTTGTACCTATGTAAACCCTAGTTTACATCATCTTTCATTATAATGGAACCCAAAAAATGCCCAACCCTCTAGTTTTTCTTCCAAAAATTAAGCCCTAGTCCAAGACATATTGGAAAATTTACCCAACTCCACAAATAATATATTTAGTGGTCAAACAATGTTCCAAGGTCCTAGAACAAAATATGGATTGTTGATCGACAACATGCTATTAAGGATGCTACACTATCAGTCACTAGATGAAATCTATTCAAATATTGGTTTGGGAAGAGATATTGTAGTGTACCCACATGCAATGGATGGAGGTTAGAAATGGGAAAACTTTCTCCAAATGTGTACCTTGACATTGACCTCCTAAAATCCATAACAACTAATTATGACCCTAGTCTTCAAATCATAAGGACACATTATGGTGTAAAAATGATTGATATTATTAGGGCATGATTTATTGGAATTTTCAATTTGAACTCTAATTCCAAGGAGCTAATTGATGAGAAGAAACTAAAGGAAGAGTATGAAAAGACAAAATCAACTTTCAAGGTCTCAATATTGACAAATTTCATTGGAAGAGGAAAAGGAGGAAACAATATCAAACTTAATCCATCTAATAAGGATCCCTTGCAAGTTGACATGTTTGAATTCTATTTTCAGAGAACTTTCTACACACTATCATATTTTAAGGTTCGATCCTCCCACAAGGATGCCAACAGATTTCATGTACATGGTAGTGAATATTCAACATGTAATTTTCAACAAATTATATGATTTTGCAACCTATCTTCCAAACGAGGTCCACAAAGGCCTGGTAGCTCTCAAAGTTAGTAAAATAGGAGTGGAGTTTTGGTGCTAATCCTTGCTAATACAACTGTTGTTATACAAGGGATCTAATTACTTTGGACTTGATATGAAATTGGAGAGAAAGGGTGAGAATAATGAGGATCTCCTTGCCAAGGCATGGACTTATCTTTTGGAAAAGGATGAGCAAGACTCTAGTTTCATTATTTTATCAAATGTGTTTGCTTCAAAATTGAAAAGATTCTTGGTGATGCATCCACCTAGGATTCCTAAGGATTTACATGATTTTCTAAGACCTAAGGAGAGGAGGCTTGAATAAAGCATTGGGAATAATTGGGGAGATAGCATCCCATATCCTGATTGTACCATCCTTTGAGTATATGGCACAAGTGTCACACCTCATGTATTTCCAAAAGATGTGCCATTAAGGATTAGTTTTCTAGAAGTCATGTTTCAGTTAGGAGATATTGAAGATAACCACTTGGTTGGAATGAAAAAAGGAACTCTTTTTCTTGCATATACTACTTTCTCATATTTTTTCATGATTAAGGATGAATGGAAAAAGATTATCCCAAAGATTAAATCTGTTGGAATGAAATGTTGTAGAGAAAGGAATCGTGATCCAAAGGGTTTCATTGTGGCCTTGAAAGATAGGATTAAGGGAGGAATATTTTGGTACAACTTCTACTTTCTTAAAGATATAATCAGAGATGTTTTTGATTTATAAAAAGGAGGAAAGGAAGATGAAATGGTTAGCCTTCATCAAATTGGAGAAGGAAAAAAAAGACAAGGATTCCAATTTTAAGGGAATTTTCTGAGTCATTGATTATGATATTTTGAGAGTGGAGCCAATACTTCAAATTTTTGATAGGGTGGTGAGGCACCTCAAAGAAGAAAGAGAAGTGCATGACAAGGGAAACTCCCCAATGGTTGAAGAAAGACCATCGTATTAGCCACCTACTAAACAATATGTATTTTCAAGGATGAAGAGCACAGTGAGGAAGGAACAAATAATTTCCACCTATACTCAATTAGAGTGGTCAAGAAAATCTTCTCCTACACCTCAATTTCCACCATCTCCACCTCTAATTTCATCTATTCCACAGGTCATTAAGCTTGACTCACCCCCATGGGAGTCTACATCAAAGAGGAGAAAAGTTGAGTCAACAAGAAGTGTTGAATCAACCGGACTTGTGGATTATCCTTTTGATTTTGATGAAGAGATGATCTATAATCAAGGCTTAACAACTTAAATTGCACTTAATTTAGATATATAAATTCTTGATCAACATAATTGCATGGTTATGCTCATTTGCAGTTGAAATTGTAGAACTAGGTGCACTTATTCATTACACAACTTAATGAGACATTTGTTAATTACTTTATTTTTTTTAATTAATAACTCAAAGAAGGAATCAAAATACTAAAATAATAAGAGAAAATGAAGAGATATTAATAGGTTTGTTAATGAAGTTTACCCATGTGTTCAGGCTACGTCTCTGGTTCCACTTCTCAATGTGGGACCACTTTTATTAATACTCCAAGATTCAATTTAAATTATTACATCAAAAATGCATTAGACCTACATTAAAAATCCTCTCACAATCTCCTCTCAGCACATAAAGACTCTCTTGTATTCTCCTTACTCCTGCATTCTTGCGTTAGGCTTCAAAATCCTTTAAATTCCCAATTACACTAAAAAGAAAACAATCACAAAGGTCTTTATGGATACATCAATCTCCAAGATTCCTCCTTACCTAATTGTCCTCCCCAAGATAATTTTCCTTACAAGTCAAAAATTACCCCTTATATATACTTTTACATTCTATATAGGGGTTTAACGAAATATTTCCCAAATCTCTTAAATTATGCCCCTATAATTTTTAAAACAAATGAAAATCTTTTAAAAATCAGGCTTATAGGTTTTTTAATGGTCCCAATTAATTCAAGCCCCTTATATCACTATTATATTACCAAATTCGTTCAAGAAAATGTGTATAGTGCATTGGTTGGGCACGACTATAGCTAAAGGGTAGTCAGGGGTTTAAACCACCCAACCACCTTTCCCTCTTCATCACGATTTTTATCATAATAAATAGAAACTCTTCTGCTTATATCTCTATAGTTCATGTGTGGCATGTTGGTTGAGAGTGCTTTGTGGTATGTGGGAGGTCAGGGGTCCAAATCACTGACCCCTCCAAAAATTAGACTTGTTACATTTTAAATAAAATTGATGCCACATATATTCCGAGGAAGGCGTTTAGCCTAGTGGTAGTGTGTGAGAATATGGAGAGGTTGGTTGGAAGTTTAAATCCACCAACCAATTTTTTGAAAAAATAATTCCATGAAAACAAAAGGCTACCATGGTGCCACGTGTCACCCATCCATTGGGCCATGTGGCCCTATATTATTTGTCAATGCCTAGACACATGGCACCATATGATTTGCTACCTACTAACACATGTTAGTCACTCATTGGACCATGCCAACACCTATGCTAGTGCCACATTTCATGCTCAGATTGGACATGTTGTACAACTGCCACATCACTACCACGTCATCATGTCGTCATCATCATCTATACCTAGTCAACCTTTTTTCTGCATAACTTTGACTAGCATAACTTTCACGTGTAGACTCTAGTTGACGCAATTCAAGTGGTGTAAAAATTATCTCGAAGAACTCTTCAACTTGGTGCCATTTCTGTCTAATTTGGAGATGTTCAATTTTTTGGCCTAGAGTCTTCCTTTGGAATCCTTGATTCTACCAAAATTTTACTAAGCATAACTTTTGTGTATGACCTCCTTTTGACGCAATTCAAGTTGTGTTAGGACTGTATCAACTAGATCTATGCATTGTCGATTCTTTGATCAAATTTAAAGACTGTGAATTTTTTGAGGTCTATTGGATCCTCTTGGATCATTCCTCCCAATTGAGAATATTTTGGACCACCAAAAGTCTAGTTTTATATAGAATTTAAGTGAGATCATTGTTTCCTCACTTCCCTAATATCATCTATCCACCCTATTGGAATTTTGATCATCTAACCCATCACAAACAAGATAAAAAATAAGATAGCATTATTGATACAATCAATTGAATATTCATCAATATTCATAGTGGTTGCATCCACCATCCACATAGAACTAACTAGTAGAATAATAAGCAACAATACTAAATATTTTGATGCAAAAGAAGAAGAATCAACATGGTGGATATCCTGAATAGGAACACCATTAAAAAAGAATCTTTCAAACACTCTTTTACCACCTTCAACTGAAGGCTTACATTTTATTACAATTGATCCTCATACTGTGCTTTTTGTGACACCTTATCATGATTAGAAATACATGTGATTACTTCATTTTCATGCTTAATATCACTAGATGTTATAGAAATGAGTTTTAGTGTGTTGCTTGCATTCACAATCATCTTCAAATGCACTATTTTTACAATAGATCTATCATCTTTCATGAGATGAGCTTTCACAATGAATTCAATTCCATCTTTAAACAAATAATACATGTTATGTTCCCTATAGAAAATGGCCTTTATGTCATACAAGTAAGGACTTCCTAAAACCATCCCATATATGTTAAGTGGAATTACATATAACTCTACCTCATCTACAAATTTGGATGTGATTGCAAACCGAAGTTTATATTGTCTCAACACATGTAGCCAAGCATTTTCATGCACCAAACTAAATGGATATGGTTTTGGATGAGGTGTTTTTTTAATCCCAATTGCTTAACAACTTGTTCAGAGATTAGTTCACTTGTGATCCACTATCTATGAGTGTATCAATTTCACTTTTTTTTGCAAAAGTACTTATATGAAACAATTTGTTCCCTTTAATTTCAACAGGGACCTCATTATACTTTAAAGAAGAAGTAAGGGAACTAGTATTAGCAACTGGAATGATACCTTTTATACCCACAACTGTTATCTTGGTTTGATCATCAGAATCTAATATGAGATCCTACATGATAGTTGTGGTAATTTGCTTACCCTTTTGATCCTTGAACCGCTTTGGTTTTTGGTTAGGATGCAATTTCTAAAATTTTGCATCTTCTTTCCCTTTCTTTTTGTAGTGTGAGCAATAAGGCTTTTCCTCCTCTTCTTCATAGAAGTTGTCTGCTACATTTCCTTCTTCCTTTTCTCGCTTCCTTTTTGCTTACCAATTTCCATTAAGAAACTGTCATGGCTATTCTTCATTCCTATTTCAAGATGAATGGATTCCATACTAATTTCATCAAGGTTAGTTGGATTGAACATAATTATTGTATGCCTCAAAATTTTCATGTAATCCATCTATATACTTCAACAAATTTTCTTGTGTATATAATGGAATACCCAAAATTAAAGCTCTTTTCCTAAATTCAAGTGTATATTCCTATACACTTTTTCCTTTCTCTTACCTTAATGACTTCCAATTCATTACTGCTTGTTGCATGTGACCTAATGGATAAAAATATTTCTTAAGTTCAATTATAAACTCAAACCAAAAAGAAATAATTTAACCATATTGACTAAGATCTTCTTGAGTTTTGATCTTCCACCAAATTAAGGTTGTGCCTCTCAGGTGAAGAGTGGATAATTGGTTTTTTGAAGTATCATCAGTAAACTTATGAATCCGATAATAAAATTCAATCTGCTTTATCCAATTATCAAGTTTCTTTATATTCACTTCTCCATTATAAGTTGGAAATTCAAATTTAACATCAAGCTTTAATAAAGGTGTATTGGATTTAGGTTGCACAGGTTGTTTCTTCTTTGAGGATGAAGAAGATGAAGAAGATGAAGAAGATGAATAAGATGGAGATGAAGGTTTAGGAGGGTCACCACCACCTCCTACTCCTTTATCTTTGTCATCTTTTGAAGAGGATTCACCTTTCTCCTTCTTCCTTCTATCCTTGTACAACTCTTCCAACATCATCTTCACGACTAGGAACATTTTGTGAAATTTTTCTTCATTCTCAAAGATTTTAGGACTGCGATATTTTCCTTCTTCCAGTTGTGCCATGGTTTTTTTTCGAGTTACTCACCTCGATCCAATCTCCAGATTAATCTCCACAAGTGTACCTTCTCCTTGCTTTAATTTCAACCTGGTTAACATCCATCACTTGAAATTTTTCCTTTTAAATTGCTCTGATACCAAACTTGATCTATAATCAAGGCTTAACAACTTAAATTGCAGTTCAGATATATAAATTCTTGATCAATAGAATTGCATGGTTATGCTCATTTAAAGTTGAAATTACAGAACTAGGTGCACTTATTAATTACACAACTTAATGAGACGCTAATTAATTAATTTAATTTTTTTAATTAATAACTCAAAGAAGGAATCAAAATACTAGAAGAATAAGATAAAATGAAGAGATATTAATAGGTTTGTTAACGGATTTCACCCATGTGTTCAAGCAATGTCTTTAGGTTTTCTTCTCAATGTGGGACTACTTTTATTAATGATGCCAAGATTTAATTCTCCTTATTATATAAAAATACATTAGACCTACATTGAAAATCCTCTCACTATCTCCTCTCAACACCTAAAGACTCTCTTGTATTCTACTTACTCTTTCATTCTCGAGTTAGGCTTCAAAAGCCTTTAAAATCCCAATTACACTAAAAAGAAAACAATCAAAAAGGTCTTTGTGCATACACCAATCTCCAATATTCCTCCTTTCCTAGTTGTCCCCCCCAAGATAATTTTCCTTACAAGCCAAAGATCCCCCCCTATATACACTTTTATGTTCTATATAGGGTTTTAATGAAATATTTCCCCAATCTCCTAAATTAAGCCCCTATAAAATTTAAAACAAATGAAAATCTTTTAAAAATTGGGCTTATAGGTTTTTTAATGGTCCCACTTAATTTGAGCCCATTATATCACTATTATATTACCAAAGCCATTCCAGAAAATGTGCATAGTGCATTTTTTGGGTGTGACTATAGCTAAAGGGTGGTCTGGGGTTCAAACCACCTGACCCACATTTCCCTCTTCATCATGATTTTATCATAATAAATAGAAACTCTTCCACTTATATCTCCATAGATCATGTGTGGTGCATTGTTTGAGAGCGATTCATGGTATGTGTGAGGTCGGGGGTTCAAACCACCAACCCCTCCAAATAGACTTGTTACATTTTAAATAAAACTAACGCCACATATATTCCAAGGCACTTAGCCTAGTGGTAGTGTGTGAGAATAGGGAGAGGTTGGTTGGGAGTTCAAATCCCCCAACCAACTTTTTGAACAAACATGCCATGAAAGCGGAAGTTTGTCATGGTTCCACATATCACCCATCCATTGGGCCACATGGAACTATATTATTCATCAATTCTTGGACACGTGGCATCATATGATTTACTACCTACTAACACATGTCAGTCACTCATTGGAGCACATCAACACCTATACTAGTACCATGTGTCACTCTCATATTAGACCACCTGTCATATGACTGCCACATCAATGCCATGTCATCATGTTGACATCATCATTTGTACTTGGTCAACCTTTTTTCTGCACAACTTTGAATGGCCATTTAACTTTCACATACATACTCTGATTAATGTGATTCAAGTGGTGTTAGAATAATCTTGACGAACTCTTTGATTTGGTGCCATTTTTGTTTGATTTGGAGATGATCAAATTTTTTTTGCATAGAGTCTTCCTCTAGAATCCTTGATTTTGTCAAACTTTGACCGAGCATAACTTTTGCATATGACCTTTCAACATGATTCAAGCTACATTGGAACCATATCGATGAGCTCTACGTAATGGTGATACTTTAATCAAATTTTGAGGTCTTCTAGATCCTCTTAGATCAAGAGATCACTATCACAGCTGATGAAATAATCCAAGGTATGCCTCACCCCCAAGGGGGTGAATCCACCAGTTCAAAGCCTTAGATTGAGTAAGGTTGATCTAACTAGAGTCAACAATGTTGATGATGTTAGAGAAAAGGCATGTAAAGATTTTAAGGATGATGATTATTTTGTTAAAACAAAAGTTTTTCAAGAATTTGTTTGGAGGGCGAGGAGGGATTAGTATGATGAAAAGGTGAAAATAAAGATGATTGAAAATATAGAGTTACCAATAGAGTTCATTGAATAAATATTCCTTGAAGAAATGAAAGCAAAATATAAGGACATAATTCCAATAGAGGGCAGAGAGCTAGTACGGAAGAGTGGTTTGCTCCTCTTACTAGAATGGGACATGGCATCTACCATAGCATTTGATACAGTGAGGAGACATGATTCTCCTATTTTTTCCACTGATGAAGATACAACATGTGCCCTAAATGGGTCAACATTCACTCCACAATGGGACACATTAGCCATCTAGGCATTAGCCCCAAACATAAATAAACCAGAAGTTGCAAAACCAACAATAGACCTTAGAGGTCAATTGATAATAAAGAGAGTATCTAAAACTCTAGCTTTTGAGGTAGTAACATTAGTTGTGAATGTAGCCCAATTCACCAAGGCTACTATTGAATCTTTACAAGAGGAATATGAGACAAAGAGTAAGGAGTAAAATGACTTGGTGGTTGCTTAAAATAAGGATGAACAGAGGATTATAGAGCTACAATAGGAAAATACACTATTAAAGGAACAATTGTAATCATTGTAGTCAAGGCCATCACTAATTTCAATGCAACTAGTGTCGTAGGTGTAGGATAATGTTCCAACATCTCCTCCAGATTCTCCAGTGAAATCATCCCCTCAAAATTCTATGGAAATGGTGCTATATGATCCAAAAAATGTAGCAATTGCATGTCTTTCCCTAGGCACATTAGTTGCAACCCTTCGAAAGAAGAAATTGAGAAAAAAGGATTTGACTGAATAGATGGAGGTATTTGAAGAACTATTTGTATTATACAATGATAAGAATATTTTTATTGTGTCTAATGTCTTAGAACATTGTTTAGCCAAGGAAATAAAGAGAGTGAGGACTGTTCACTCTAATTATTCTTTAAAGTTTAGTTCAATAAATATGTTTGAAGGGGATAAATTAGTTGCTATCCTACTAATGTAGACATGGATGCCAACACTGAGTTTTTTGAAGAATATAGTTATTGGATCCATACATGACTAGAATAAACAAATTCAAATTGCTCCAACTTACAAAGAAGTGAACCATCAATTTTAAGGAGTTTTTTATGTACTTCTCTTGCACTCTTAGGGTTTTTCACCTAAAAGGAGAGATATAACACCAAAATTAAGGTGGTTCACTCAAAATAATGTATATATAATGAAATTATGTCTAAACGCAATGATCTAGATGTATCTAATCGATAGAATAGATTGATTATGAATGCAAAACTAATGAAAAGTGAAGTGTTTGAAAACACATTGTGTAATGTAAAAACACCTATAAATGAATAGTAAATTGCAACAAAAATGGATGAAACTGAAAGTGTGCACCTAAGATATGGATGGAGATTGGAAATGACTTCTGAAATGTTTTTGATCTTAATTTTTTAGGCCTGGTGGGACTCATTCGCCATTCTGGTTGAATTGGTCCTAGTTTTGTGAAACTATTTCGAAGGCCGTTTCAGACAAATGGACGTCCAAAAATGCAGAAAACCAAAATCAATCCTAGAAATGGGACTCATTTCCCACCCATGGTGAATGATTCCACTTTTTAATTTCTAAATATTAAAAGGTGGACATAGGACCCTTTAGTCTGCACTTTCTACTTCTCCAGGTGTCCAGTTTTGAAATTGTCATATTCAGGCCTGAAAGTGACTTTTTGTTGATATTTTTCCTTGTTGAATGAAGAGATGACTTGAATAAATTTGCAACTTGATATTCAATGATTTCCAAGATTCCAAGATTCCTAAGTTTGCAAACACACAAGAAGAGAAAGAGGAATGTTGAATGTTAGGGCACGGGGGTTTTCCTTGGTCAAACCCCTTTGTAAGCAATTAAACCAAAATAGAGAAAGAATGTAATGAAGAATGCTATAATGGATTCAATACCTTGCAATGATTTTTGATCTTGAATTTCTATAGAAATGGAGGAAGATTCTACCCTTGAATGTCTTTGGAAGCTTTCTTGATGACCTAGAGTGATAAAACCCTAACTTGCTTGACTTGAAGTGGAAGACACATGATGAATGAGTTGTGAATGAGTTAAGAGATTATGAATTAGGGCTTAAAGACTTTATTTTATAGGAAATTCACCTTATTTTCCAGTTAATTGGATCCCTAAGGCTGGCATGAAAAAAAAAACTTAAATTCCAAAATTTCCCATTGAAAAGACAAAAATGGTCCAACTAGGACTCATTTTCCACCTTGGGAAAATTAGTCCTGTATACGTCTAAAAATGATCATGATTAATCAAGCTTGTTAATTAATTAAATATAAATTATTTAATTAATTCTCCTAAAGCCGGGGTTGGGGCTCTAGCTTGGTTGGCTAAATCTTTCCTGTAGCAGGAGGTTGGTCACAAGTTCTAGTCTCCCCCACCCTCGTGATACTGGAGGGCATGTCGCACCAGCGCTGCCGATCATGTTAAAAAGTTTACTAGGCACACTGCAGTTTATAAGGGGTCGTGCTACCCGATTCCTGCAGTCTAAAAAAAAATAAAAAAATTCTTATAATTATTTATTTATATTGTTCATTCTTATAATTCTTCTACCTTAATTAAATAAATAACTTTATTTAATTATTGACATTTCCCATATTCTTCTTAATTAAATAAAATAAATTTTCATAATTTATTTATATTGATTATCATATTATTCTAAAAGTTGAATATTTAAATTCAAATATAGAATATTCTCTTCATCCCATAATTAAATTAAATATTAAATATTTAATTTAATATTTAATTACACTCTAAATTTACTTCTAAAACATAATTGAATATAATTTATTTAATTATGTGAGTTTCTATATCCATCTTCACTTATAAATTAAATAAATTTATTTTATTTAATTATAAACTCATTTTAACTCATTCTTCAAAACGACAAATTCCCTTCAGATCTCAATGACGAAAATTGAAGAAGAGGAAACCTTCTACTTCTCTCACTCGACTTTCGAAGATCTCTTACCGTTCATCTTACCAGACTGAATCTCAACTGTTGATCTTTCCCAACTAGGCTTTTTTCTTCAAAAAAATTATAAATCTAACCTTTCACAAGCCATTTGGATCGAATCTTCTTCTAGCATCTTCACTCTGTCAAAATAATTCTTCAATCGCCATCTATCATCTTCATCACATCGTTATGCTGCAAGAATGAGCACTCAACACTCCTCTATTATCAACCTTCGAAATCTTGCATCCTTGTGCAGGTGGAGAACAGCCATGGAGATCAATCAACACTAGTTTGAAAATTGGTTTGCATGTTATTTGTTTATTATTTTTATTTTTCACTCTAGTTTGTACTTCATGGTGCTTGATAGGATTTAATTTGTTTATTGTCTTCAATGCATTTAAACCTATTTGATTTTATTTCCCTATCTACATTTTGGCACCCACCGTGGGGCCTTGCCTCGTTTTTAACATTTGTTTGCAGGTTTTATGACAGGATTTCGCGTTTTGGAATTTGGATTTTTGGCAAAATTTTCCGTTTTAGTGCATCTGAGGATTTCTGTAGCACATCTGGAGGTTTCTATAGCACATCCAGGGATTTTAACAGTGCTTTTGTAGGTCTTTTGGTGCATTTAGGAGCTGTTTTGGTGCATCCAGGGACTGTTTCAATGCATATACGGTATAGAATGGTGCATATACCATTCCATTAAAAATTTCATAGAAAAAATAAATAAATAAAAAATTAGTGCATATAGGACTTCTTTTAGCACATATGGGATTTTTTTTGGTGCATAGGGCCTCTGTTTTAGCGCATATATCACTGTTTCAACTTTTTTTTTAGTAAATCTTAAAATGGCCATATCTTGGTCATTTTTTGGTCTTTTTCAATGCTTTTTTTTTGAAATGGGGTAGAATGTCATAAACTATCCAATGGTGTAGGTGTTTATCAAATTTGATAAAGTTAACACTGTTTTAATGCATCTGGCACTGTTTTAGCGCATACAGGGTATGTTTTAGCGCATATATCACTGTTTCAGCATTTTTTTTAGTCAATCTTAAAATGGTCATATCTTGTTCATTTTTTGGTCTTTTTCAGCCATTTTTTTTAAAATTTGGGGTAGAATTTCATAATATATCCAATGGTGTAGGTTTTTATCAACTTTTATAGAGTTAAAGTTATCAAATTTCCATATATTCTTCAGCACATAGGACTTTTGTTCTAGCAGATTTCTAATTTGTTTCTTTTGTCTTGGTGACTTGTTGGTGAATCATACGGAGCTGGAAAAGCTTTGGGATCAATCACAACAACAACTTGGAAAGTGAAAAATAACCAGGTGCACTCGTCTCATCCTTCATCTCATTAATCTTGTTTGTCATACATTTCAATTTGGGACATAAAATCAAATCTTGTTTGATCACATCATTGCAATTGGTTTAAAATGAATCTTGTCTTCAATCACACTTAAAAAATTGGGTCTAAAATTAATCACTGTCTTCCTACACATTTAATTTGGGATCTAAAAATAATGAGCACTTCATTGCTTTCTTGTACACATTTCAATTTTCTCAGGGTAAATTAATAATTGTGAGTGTGAATCAAGTGTGTGTGATCACAAACACTGCACTTGGTTTTCTTCTGTGAAACCCTTCAGAGGAGGCTTTCTAGGGGATTTCATCACCCCTGGGGACGACCTCAATCAAAGTGTGAATCGAAAGACACGCTTGTTTGGGAGTTAAAATTTTGTCACTCTTGGCTAAGCCCCAAAGAACTTTATACATTTGGGAAGTGAAGGTGAAGGGTGGGTTACCCCTTTCTCCCAGCTGTGTGGTAGGATTTTGCTTTCAAATCATCCTTAGTCAACCTTGTGCAGACTAGCTTAAGATCTAATTGGCCATACCCACTTGACTTGTTCTAGGACTTGTTGATGTGTCTTCTTCAAATGTGTGCTTAATAATCACATTCATAAATTCCAAAATTCAAACTTGCTTATGTGTCCTGCATGAGTGATTTATGTGTGTGCATGTGTGATCATTCATTTAAACATTTCCAAATCAAGCTAAACACCAAACACATAAAGACAAGTCACTCTACACATTCTTCCAACACATTCACATCCTATCCATTTCATCCTAATCAATCAAGTCATCCAATCTAATCATTCCACATCATCACCATCACCACTTGTCAAAATGGTCATAATCATAAACAAGCCCAATCCAAATCATAAGCCCAAAATCATAATCCAAGGGGGCTATCCCTCTAGGCCAAATCATGAGACAAAACCTAAGCCTAAAGTCATAATTCAAGGAGTCTCTTTCTCTAGTTCAAATCATGAAACAAAACCAGAACATAGAATCAGACTTCGAGGGGCTTCTCCTACCACCTCTAATGATGACATGAATGATGTTACATACTTTGAGGAACAAATCGATATACAAGAGCTTAGACACATGTGTGACACCATGCCCACATTGGAAAACAAAGACCTAGCATCTCAACTTCAAAACCTCCTTCAAACACTTCACCAGATACCCAAACCCCTAGACCATCAAACAATACAAAGCCTTCAAACCCTCTTCCAAAATTTTCAACAAATTAAATCACCTCAAATCCAACACCTCCTAGCTCAATCCAATCAATTCATGGCCACTTGTCAAATTCAACAAACACAACGTCATCCCCTATCCATTCATTATCACCCTTCCACCTCATACCAATCTAATCCATCCACTTCTTCACATGTCAATGCCACATCACGACAAACACATGTGACTTTAAGTTCTACCTTGCAACAAGGTCAAAATTCTTCATGTTCTAATGCAACCATTGACAAGGGGAATACCAATCTAGTTCATGCACCCTTACCATCATCCAATCAAAACCAAAACCCTAAGCCAACACCTTCCACCCATACACCTACAAAGGATGTGACCCAAGGGCTACTAGCAAGGAATCAAACATCACCATGTCATCCAACTCATATTCTTGAACATACAAAAGAGTCATCAAACATCATGCCAAGTCCTTCAAGCCAACCATGTCATCCACAACCACTCGATCCAATTCAAGAGTCATCCCCTTCCACCTCCATTCAAATAAGTCATGAGGTATTTCAAGAGCACAATCCTAAACATGCGGAAACATTACCCCCTCATCCACATAAGGATCAACACCCTCCCAATGATTCCATTCATAACATACCTAATACTATTCATGATCAATCTTTCATCTTTGATCAAGACCCCTTTTATGATCAAGAAGACCATGATGATCCTCTTAGCCAACTTTATGCATTCCATGGTCAAGAGATTTCCACCTCATCCATCCATGATCCATCAACATCCACTTCCCTTGATGAGACATATGCCTCCCAAGCACACATAGAATATCAAACAAATATCTTGGATCTAAGTGAACACAAGGCTAATCAAGATCCTAATGATCCCCCATCACCCATTATCGACCCCATTGCAAGTCCTCCATCATATCCTATTGTTCTTTCCACCCTCATTCATGAATGTTCCTCCTTAGAACAAAAAAAACCATTATTTTCCCTTGCGTCATTTTCTCCATCTAATAAGGAACTTGTGTCTAGTGTTTCACCTAAACCTAGTCCCATAGTCCATTGCGCACTCCAAAACATGAACCACCAAGGTAAAGGTCTAGACCTTCATAAACAAATTATTTTGGAGCCCATCCATGTCAAAGTCCCTCCACACTCTTATGGCCTTGGACATACACCCCAAGGACAACAACCTAAAGATGTTGGTATTTCCTCCATGCCTCCTAAGTCCACTTTCCATCATAAAGCCTATCATATCCCTAAAACATATATTTCCATCCCTCCTCCATCATCCTACAAATTTCAAAAGCATGTGACCATACACCTTCCACCATCAAATCTGCCACCATTGCTTCCAACTCCTAATATCCCTCCATCTAATATACCTCCACTTCTCCCAACACCTAATATTCGTACCATCCAATCCTCTTATCCATGTATCCATAAATCCTCTAAACATCTTAATGATAACCAATCAATGCACACATTGTATAAACATGAAGCTTCCACCCATTCCACCATACCCATGGGATTCAAAATCAAGAATTTCAATGCCTCTACCTATAAAGTCAAAAATTATAAGGATTCTCATGCCTTAGGACATCAATACAAAAATTCAAAGCAAAATACATCTAAAAAGCTATATACCTCCAAAAGTAAAGGCCAAAACTAAAATGGTTTGGGTACCTAAGAAAAAAGAAATCAAGTCAACTGAGGCATTCACATCATAAAAATCCCAACCATCTACTTCCATCCCACACTCTCATTCCATTCAAAAGTCTCAAATTCCTAAAACCCACAAGAAAAATAAAAATCATAAAAATACTAAGTCTATGTGGGTACCAAAAGCACTACACCCTCCACCTCCTAAGCAAACATCTTCATTGCTTCCTACACCCCATCCACATAAAAAGATTCAATGTTTATCACAGTGTGTGCAACCATTGGTCATGGTTCCCTTCCATTTCACAACAATTCCACATACCTCCATCTCCTCATCCTTCAACTACTATCCTACATATCTTCCCAATCACCTCCCTATGGTCCATGCTTTTGCATAAACCTTTCATCCATGCTTTTGCATAAGTCCTATTCAATCTACATCATCATCCACTATTCCCCATCCATTTTTGTATAAACCTTTCATAATCCATCATCTACCTACTCCATCTCACACTCATGTAATTCCTTACCAACATCTATGAGCATAATGATATTTGACATGGTCCATGCAATGACATCCATATCTAGTGGGACTACCAAATTTCATACAACTAGACACTTGAGTCCCTCCTATCCATATTCCGCTTCTCCTATCCAAAAAGTCAAAAAGTCAAAAAAAAAAAGTAAAGAGAAATCCCTTCATCCAATGGTGAAAACCTGGTAAACAGGTGCCCTCGATAAGTACCATGATGAAAACCTAGCAAATAGGCGTCATGTGTAGGTTGATCTTCTATGTCACTTACACTTGGGGGCACAATGTCTTATCTATCCAACCTATCCTTTTCATGTCTTATCATTTCCATCCTACCTACCATCTTTAGCCATCATACCTATCATATTGAGTCCATTCATCCACCCTTCTTCTTTTGATCTTGATGAAGATATAGGGGAAAAATGTTGAAACATGTCTTGGGTATCTCTTGATATACCTCATCCTTCTAAACCAATCATATCATTATCCTATTGTCATAAGCTTTGTCATGAAAAATCCTAAGTCTTGTACCTAGAATGGGGCATGTTATTCCTATGCAACATAGTCTTTGGAAATCACATCCTTCCTCTCTTATGATACATACATCCATTCCATTCACTATGACCTATCCATTCCATCCATCCATATATCATGATCCTTTTATCCCTTATCCCATCACCCACCTCTTCATCCATCAATCCCATCTATCTCCTTGCACCTAGACTTGGTTTTCCCCTTGTCATTGGTCTCTAGCACAAAGGCTACTCAAATTTTCATCCTTTGACACATCAAAATATCTCAAAAAATCCAAATTTTTTTTAAAAAAAAATCCAAACATTTCAAAAGTCCAGAAAAATCAAAATATCTCAAAAAAATCCAAAAAAAAATCAAAACATTTCAAAAGTCAAAAATCCAAAAATTAAAATATCCCCCAAAAAAAAAAATCCAAAAAAAATCAAATATCCAACAAAATCCAAGCAATAAAATCAATCCATCTAATTAATTCTTCCAATTTCATCTACTTAATCCATCACCTCAATCCAATCATTCAACCATTTGACCAAATCAATCATCTTCATCAAATCCATTCATCCATACATCAAATCATCTTCAAATCATTCCAAGCAATAATCCAAATGCAAGTCAATCCTTAATCCATACCAATCAAGTCAATCAATCTTGTCAAGTTATCCAATCACATCCTTTGGTCTTGGTCCTAATCTTGTCATAAACCAAATCAACCAATCAATCAATGGTTTATAGCTTGACAGGGGCACTACCTTGTATGTTTTTCTATCATTTGTGCATGCTTGCTTGCTTTCTTGTGTGTGTTATCAGTTTATCTTGCATTTGTTTCAAATCCATATCATTTTAGCTAATATTCATATCTTGTGTATGTTGGAGTAGCTTTTGCACTATCCTTTTCATCTAAGGTCACATAATACCTTTTGTGCATTAGGACTTTAATGCTCTCAGTCTTCTTCCTCATATGTCTAGACAAGGTTGTATTATGTCGGGGCATGAGACACATCGCCACCTTGGTCCTTATATCTTGGTGCATAACATCTAGTGCTATATCAAACATCATGGTTGCTCACCTTCATTGCAGCATAACGTATCTTTCACCTCCTTCATCCACTTCCTATCTTACATCATTTATCTTATCCCTCCCTTTATCATTTCATTTCGAGAGCCTACTCGTGTTTGTTCAACCTGCCTATCCTCTCGAGGAGGCATCATCATTCCATCATCATATCTTTATATCATTATCCATTCTCCTCTATCCATACCTTAACTTCTTTGAAATGATGTTACTTGACAAAAATCTCATCATCTCGAACATCATCTGAAAGAGGGGAAAAATGTATACGTCTAAAAATGGTCATGATTAATCAAGCTTGTTAATTAATTAAATATAAATTATTTAATTAATTATCCTAAAGTCATCTACATATAAATAAATTTAATTATTTATTTTTATTGTTGATGCAGGAGCATCCAGTGGTGTAAGGGCAATCTTGCATCACCCAAAAATAGTTAAATTTCAAGTTTCTTAGTTTTTAGATGTTTTTATATTTTTGGATACCCTTTTCGTCATAATAAAATTCTCAATTTACGGTTTTTAATTTCGGTTCCTGGGTTGAAAGATATTGCAGTTTTAGTTTCCCAGATTTGCACCTGAAAATCTTCTAAGTTAGATTTGAGGCACTTAGAGCTCCCGGATCAGCCCTAAAACTTGCCAAAATTGACATAGAAAATTTTGAGCGCATTCTTGACTTTGAGACCTTTCCAACGGTTCGAACGGTTCGCGAATCGGAGTCCTGGATCAAAAGTTATGACCCCGCGAAGTTGGCGCACTTTCTAGAAGATACAGTTGCAAATGCTCTTTCGAAATTTGAACTTCATGTTGTAAATTTTCGGTGCCAAACCGCCTAAACTCAAATTGAATGTTGTTTTGGCTCCAAACTAATGAGAGGCTCTATTTATGGGTGGGTTTCTAATTTTTGGGTAACTTTTTGGGGACAAGCTCGCATATTGCGAAAGGGTTATTCTGTAGCTTTCTGTAACTTGCATGTGTTGTAGAACTTGGGGATTTGAGATCCTCTGCATGTAAGAAGCTCCATTTTCTGAATAATAAAATTTATTCTCTTGTTTGTGGGTTATTATCTAAGTCTCGGGTTGCGCCTTCATCAAGTGGTATCAGCGCCAGGTTTTCTTGAGCGTGTGGACAGATCGCCGATCGTGAGGTAGTTCGCACCAGGACCGTGGTTGTGGGTCGAGGTCAAGAAAGATGCCTCCAAGAGTGGTGCCTGGTAGGTGTGGTGGTGCCAGAGGTGGTTGAGGTGGCAGAAATGCTGGTGGAAGAGATGCACTAGCAGCCCTCCAGAGACATATTGATGCATTACAAGAGCAGTTGAGAAGAGGGTTAAACCCGAGGGAGGAAAGTGAGGATGAAAGAGAGGAAGAAGGTTTAGATGTAGAAGAGGAAGAAGAATCGATTGATCAAGACCAAATGCAGCTAATAAGGGTCATTTCAAAGATTGGGAAAAGACCTAGAGCAGAAGTCCCCAGTTATTCCGGAAGTCTGAACCCAAAAGAGTTGATCGGCTGGATCAACGAGCTAGAAGAATATTTTGAGTATGAGGAAATAGAGGACCCAGATCAGGTTAAGTTTGTGAAAATGAAGCTGAAGGGCCACACTAGTACTTGGTGGAAAGAGGTCCAGTTGGAAAGAAATCGAAGAGGAAAAGGCAATATCACTAGATGGGATCGCATGGTAGAGAAACTGAAGAAGCAGTTCATACCAGTGGACTACGAGTTAGATCTGTTGAAGAAATTGCAAGGGTTGAAGCAAGGAAGTAGATTTGTGAAAGAATATACTGAAGATTTTCACAAGATAATCATTAGAACGGGTCACACAAAGGTCAATAAGGAGAAGGTAGCCCAATATCTTAATGGGTTACAACCGAGCATTTAGGAGGAATTAAGCCTAGTCAGAATGACCACCATTGAGGATGTGTATCAGTTTGCTCTAAAGGTGGAAGAGAAGCTGAACAAAATATTTGATGGCAAGAAAAAAGGATGAGGAGGTCAAAGCGGAAGGGGCAATGGCAAACCTTCAGAAGCCGAAATGATGATGAAAAGAAAAGTGAAGATGTGGGTACTAGCGAGCTAAAGGAATGATAACGATCCAAAGAGGTAGAGGACGAGGGAGATATGGACGGGATCTGGAAGAGGTGGTTTCAAACGAACGTGTTTCCAGTGTGGTGAAGAAGGGATTGAGCCTATGAATGTCCACAACACCAGGAAGGGTAGACAAAAGGCCGGTTGTGGAAGGGTTGGCATGCAGATGAGGAGGCCCAATCAACATTCAGATGATGCTAAAGGAGAAACCCTAGTGATTAGAGAGCCCTAGTGGTGAGGAAAAGGAACCGTAATAGAGGAAGAATTTGTTTCGCACAAGGTGCAAGTGTGAAGGAAAATGTTGTGATGTCATTATTGATGGTACTGATAATCTGTGTCGAGAAGATGGTCACAAAGTTGAAGCTGAAGAGGGAAAGACACCCGGCCCGTATCGGGATTTCCTGGTTGAAAGACACAAAGTTCTGGTCAATGAGCAGTGGCCTAGTAAAGTTCAAATCGGGAGCTACCATGATGAGGTACTCTGTGATATCATCCCCATGGATGCATGTCACATGTTGTTGGGGAGGCTATGGCAGTTCGATAGGCGAGCTATACATAATGGCCATGTAAACACTTATTCCTTGACAAAGGATGGGGTTCGTCACAAGTTGAAACCCCTAAAAGAGACCGAAGAAAAGGTATGCAGTAGTGCTAGAATTTGTTATGTAGACGGAAGAAAATTTTTAGAAGGTATGAAGCATGAGTGTGTGTTATGCATTGATTCCTAGAATGAGTAATGAGGATAGTGAGAAGGTTCTAGAAGAAGTTTCTGGGATGTTGGATGAGTTTTAGGATATTGTTTCTGATAATGTACCTGAGGGTTTACCACCAATAAGGAAGATCAGTCATCAGATTGACTTGATTCCTAGAGCTACCTTGCCAAATAAGGCAGCTCATAGAATGACTCCATCAGAAAATGAGGAGTTGAACAGACAAGTTCAAGAGTTGTTGAGAAAGGGTTTGATACGGAGAGTTTGAGCTATGTGCGACCTGCAGACTAGCACCAAAGAAGGATGGGGAGTGGAGGATGTGTACAAATTTTGGAGCCATAAACAAGATAACAATCAAGCACGATTTCCCTACCAAGGATGGATGACCTGATGGACTGTTTGAGTGGAGCTTAGTACTTCACAAAGATTGATCTGAAGAGTGGATATCACCAGATCTCGATTCGAGAGGGAGATGAATGGAAGACTACCTTCAAGACCAAAGAGGGCATGTATGAGTTAGTCATGCCTTTTGGGCTAACCAATGCACCGAGCACATTCATGCGGCTCATGAACGAGGTACTAAAAGAATTTCTGGAAGTTTTGTTATTGTATATTTAGATGATATTTTTATTTTCAGTAAGACATTGGATGAGCATCCGATGTATATTCAAGAGCCTTTGAGAAGTTAAGAGAAGAGAAACTATTGATTAATCTGAAGAAGTGCAGTTTTGTGAAGAGGGAGTTAGTGTACTTGGGATTTGTTGTCTTAGCAGAAGGTCTCAAGATGGACCCAAAGAAGGTGAAGGCTATTATGGAATGGCCTACCCCAAGAACTACTAACGAGGTGAGATCTTTCCATGGTTTGGCTAGTTTTTATAGAAAGTTCATTAGAAACTTAAGTAGTATTTGTGGACCCCTAACTGAAACAATGAGAGGATAGAAAAGAATTCAAGTGGAGCATTGGAGCGGCAAAAGTTTTGAACTGGAAGTAGAAGGTGATAGAGCAACCTGTTCGCCCCTCCCATATTTCAACAAGATGTTTCGGTGGATTGTGATGCTAGTGGTTGTGCCATTGGAGCAGTGTTAAGCCAAGAAGGTAAGCCCATTGCCTATTTCGTGAAAAGTTAAATGATGCCAAGAGAAAGTATTATGTATATGATCAAAATTTTATGCAATAGTTCAAGCATTAAAGAAATGGAGACATTATTTGTTTCCAAAGGAATTTGTTCTATATAATGATCATCGCCTTGCGCACCTAAATAGTCAAGGAAAATTAAATTAGAGGCATATGAAATGGGTAGAGTTTTTGCAGAGTTATACCTTTGTTTTGAAAACATAGAGAGGGAAGTCAAATAGGGTTGCAGATGCCTTAAGTAGGAGGCATACATTGATGACAAAGATGCAGATTGAAGTGGTTGGGTTCAATGAACTCAAGACACTATATGCAGAAGATCTGATTTTGCAGAGCTTGAAAGCTTGCAAGGAACACATAGTGGACAGGACAAGGTGGCTAGGATTTCATAATCTAGGATGGCATGTTATTTAAGGGAAGTCAATTGTGTATTCCGAGGAGTTCCATGAGGGAGAACCTGATAAAGGAGAAGCATAGTGGAGGAATGGCAGGACATTTTGGTCGGATAAGACCATTGCCATTATCAGTGAGCATTATTATTGGGCTCAGTTATCACAAGATGTGAAGAAGTTTGTGCAGAGTTGCAGGGTATGTCAGATGGCTAAAGGAGTGAGCCAGAATACAGGCTTGTATCAGCCCTTACCTGCCAGAGAGGCCTTGGGAGGATATAAGTATGAACTTTGTTCTTGGTTTGCCAAGGACACAAAGAGGAAATGATTTAGTATTTGTGGTAGTTGACAGGTTTTCAAAGATGGCACATTTCATTCCATGTCAAAAGACCCATGATGCAGTCCACATTGCTGACTTGTTCTTCAAAGAGGTGGTGAGGCTACATGGTCTGCCAAAGAGTATTGTTTCAGATCGTGACACCAAATTTGTGGGGTACTTTTGGAGGACCTTGTGGAAGATGCTGAAGACAGAGTTGAAGTTCAGTTCTGCACACCATCCACAAATAAATGGGCAGAAAGAGGTTGTTAACAGGAGTTTGGGTAACCTACTAAGATGTTTGGTAGGAGATAAACCCAAGGGATGGGACTTGACCTTACCCCAGGCAGAATTTTCTTACAACAATTCTGTCAACAGAAGCATTGGTAGATCACCGTTCCAGATTGTGTATGGAGGTAGCCCTAGAACAGCTCTAGAATTGAGGAAGATGGATTAGGAGAAGAAAATAAGTGCTAAAGACAAAGATTTTTCAGAACACATCAAGGATATACATGAGAAGGTAAGAGAACATATTAACAAGATGAATATGCAGTATAAGGCTAAGGCAGATCAGAAGAGGAGGTATAAGGAGTTTCAGATTGGTGATGAAGTGATGGTCCACTTGAGGAAATAAAGGTTTCCAGTGGGAACATATAACAAATTGAAGATGAAGAAGTTCGGTCCTTGTAAG
Source organism: Sequoia sempervirens (assembly GCA_007258455.2). NCBI lineage: Eukaryota > Viridiplantae > Streptophyta > Pinopsida > Cupressales > Cupressaceae > Sequoia > Sequoia sempervirens. Next base: position 50,359,269 of record VDFB02058242.1, read on the forward strand.
ATTTTGAAGAAGCATGATTCAGGGAATGCATATGAGGTAGAGTTGCCTGATGGAATCAACATTTCCCCTGTGTTCAACATTTCAGATTTGACAGAGTATCATGAGGGTGGCGCAGAGGAAGTACCAATGATGGAATAGTGTAGGATTCCAGCACCTACTTCAGAAAAGGAGGAGATTGAAGCAATCTTGGATAGTCATGTGGGAAGGAGTACCATAAATAGGCAGTATGAAGAATATATGGTGAAATGGAGAGGAAGACCTATTGAAGATTCATCCTGGCTATCTAAGGCAGCAGTTGACCAGTTGGGTTTTCCTCAACCATCTGAGACATGACGGGTCACTTCTCAAATTACCCTAGGTGTCTGATGCAGGAGCATCTAGTGGTGTAAGGGCAATCTTGCATCACCCATAAATAGTTAAATTTCAAGTTTCTCAGTTTTTAGATGTTTTTATATTTTTGGATACCCTTTTCATCATAATGAAATTCTCAATTTATGGTTTTTAATTTTGGTTCCTGGGTTGAAAGATATTGCAGTTTTAGTTTCCCAGATTTGCACCTGAAAATCTTCCGAGTTAGATTTGAGGCACTTAGAGCTCCCGGATCGGCCCCGAAACATGCCAAAATTGGCATAGAAAATTTTGAGTGCATTCTTGACTTCGAGACCTTTCCAACGGTTCGAACGGTTCGCAAATCGGAGTCCTGGATCAAAGTTATGACCCCGCGAAGTTGGCGCACTTTCTAGAAGATACAGTTGCAAATGTTCTTTTGAAATTTGAACTTCATGTTGTAATTTTTTGGCGCCAAACCACCTAAACTCAAATTGAATGTTGTTTTGGCTCCAAACTAATGAGAGGCTCTATTTATGGGCGGGCTTCTAATTTTTGGGTAACTTTTTGGGGACAAGCTCGCATATTGCAAAAGGGTTATTCTGTAGCTTTCTGTAACTTGCATGTGTTGTAGAACTTGGGGATTTGAGATCCTCTGCATGTAAGAAGCTCCATTTTCTAAATAATAAAATTTATTCTCTTGTTTGTGGGTTATTAGCTAAGTCTCGGGTTGCGCCTTCATCAATTGTTCATTCTTATAATTCTTCTACCTTAATTAAATAAATAACTTTATTTAATTATTGACATTTCCCATATTCTTCTTAATTAAATTAAATAAATTTTCATAATTTATTTATATTGATTATCATATTATTCTAAAATTTGAATATTTAAATTCAAATATGGAATATTCTCTTCATCCCATAATTAAATTAAATATTAAATATTTAATTTAATATTTTCTTCTCACTCCACAAATAATTAAATTTTTTTTTTAATATTTAATTACACTCTAAATTTACTTCTAAAACATAATTAAACATAATTTATTTAATTATGCAAGTTTCTATATCCATCTTCACTTATAAATTAAATAAATTTATTTTATTTAATTATAAACTCATTTTAACTCATTCTTCATTTTAACTCATTTTCACTTGGATCTCAATGACGAAAATTGAAGAAGAGGAAACCTTTTGCTTCTCTCACTCAACTTTCAAAAATTTCTTACCGTTCATCTTACCAGACTGAATCTCAATTGTTGATCTTTGCCAACTAAGCTTTTGTCTTCAAAAAATCTATAAATCTAACCTTTCACAAGCCATTTGGATCAAATCTTCTTCTAGCATCTTCACTCTGTCAAAATAATTCTTCAATCACCATCTATCATCTTCATCACATCGTTATGCTGAAGGAATGAGCACTCAACACTCCTCTATTATCAACCTTCAAAATCTTGCATCCTTGTGCAGGTGGAGAAGAGCCATGGAGATCAATCAACACTAGTTTGAAAATCGGTTTGCATGTTATTTGTTTATTATTATTATTTTTCATTCTAGTTTGTACTTCATGGTGCTTGAGAGGATTTAATTTGTTTATTGTCTTCAATGCATTTAAACCTATTTTATTTTATTTCCCTATCTACAAGTCCAACCTGGCAGGGACTGATTCACCACAGATGGTGAATTAGTCCTAGAGGGGCCCATTTGACAACTAGGTTGTTGGGGAATGAGAAATTTTGGTTCTTATGTTGATTACATCAGGTATTTGATCAAATTATGTGTCAGGATATACAATATGGGGTAATAGGGGCCTATAAGTGATGATGTAAAGGTCAATTAGGGCTTGAGACGCAAAATTTAATGTGAAAGTGTGATTAAATACACTTTACAACACTAAAACAAGGTCCACTCAGCCTAGGAAGGCACAATATCCAATGTGAATGTGTAAGACACATTACAACACTAGATTAACATTAAGTTTATTTTACAAGCCTTCTAGATTGATGTAAAAATAAAATAAAATATATTTTATAATGCTGAATTAAGGGAAGATGGATTCATTAAGTCTAGAAAAGTGTGAAAGTCTTTTAAAACACCTTTACAAGACATCATTAAATGCATTTTATTTAGTTTGCAAGGGTCCAAGACCTAGTGTGGATGTGAAAAACACCTCACAACACCAAATAAAGGCCTCATTATGTCCAATTTATCAACAATTATTCCCCAAATCAAGCAAGTTACTTTTTTTCTATGGTACAAGAAGTGAAGGAAATTATTGAATATCAAGAATTAGTGGATCCATTGGAGAAAAGGATCAGAGTAGTGCTAAAGAAATTTGATGAGAATGATCTTGGCCTCATGCCATACATTCTTAATGGTAATGGAGGTTTCAAGACTTATGAGCAATGGAGAGCTCATATGGATGTATTCGTTGTTGCAGAGGCCACTCTAATTTGTGAGGAGGGAGATGTTAAGATGGCAATGTCGAAGGATAGTATGAACAAGTTGTCTGACACCAGTGCATTCCTTGAGGATATTGACAAGGATGCAAGTAAAATTATGACAAAGTATGGTCCCTATAGGACAAATTTAGATGAATTTATGGCCTTCAATTGACATACAAAATAGGACTACACAAATTGGAACAATAAATATAATAATATTCTTGATTTGTGATCTTCTCCAGTGGTGATGTGACAATAGTTTTGATCTATTTTGACACATTCAGTGGTATTCAAAATTTTGAAAGGTGTGAGTAGGGTTGTGTTGTCATCTTGTACACCAAGATTTTGTATTTTCTTGCCAACTCAACTTTCCCAAAGCCACAACAAGAAGAATGAAGAATTAAAGTGACAAAGGAATCAACTAACTGTTTCAAATATTTTGGAAAAGCATGATGGATGTAATAATTTTTTTAATTTCCTTGCACTCATAATATTATCTCCATGATAAAACAATTACTCTTATAATTTTGAAATGTAAGTGTATGCCAAATGAAAATGTGATATGTGTAATGAACCGAAGCTTGTTAATCCCTTATTTTATAAAAGGGAATTCAAGGTCATTTACACAATTTGTTGTTGTTGATTGATTTTGAAGAGAAATTTTAATCTAGAGCATAAATACTATTTTGTCTAAGTCTTTTCTTGGTTTTGAAGTTTTGATTCTTTTGAGTGTAAAGAAAGGAGTTATTTATTTTGGCAGAAGGTTGTGTGAAGATTATGGAAGGAAGATGTGTAGAAGATTCTTAACCAGATCTGTTGCAAACAAAAATTGTGTTCTTAATCAGAATTGAACTCATGCATATGTAGATGTAGCTTCATCAGTTCACTTTTGTCAGTGAGACTATTTTGTAATCTTTTGTTTTGTATTTGGGTAGTGAGCCCACTAGCAGTGAACCACCCTGTAGTGAGCAACTTGGTAGTGAGCCCTTGTAAAAATCACCTTAACTAGTGCTTTATAATTGAAAATTAGCATTCTCTGTGGTTTTTCCCTTTTTGGGTTTCCATGTAAATTTTGGTGTTCATTGTGCTTGATGTTGTTGTGTGCATTCATGTTCATATCTATTTGATTAATTTCTAATTGGTTTAAATATACTTCAAATTAATTAAAGAAATGAAAAGTATTGTTGGATAATTGATTAACCCCCCTCTTAGTTATCTGGACTATTCTTAAAATGTTCCTCTAATGAGGAATCACATGAAGTGGATGTTGATAATCAAAGACACAAGTCACATGCTTATCACCGGTAAGTTTTTTTCAATGAAGAGAATGAAAATGATCATAATTTCTATAATTTAGAGATGGATGAACTGAATTTTCTTTTAAGGAGACCATCACATAAAGAGATTGAGAGAATGAAAATTTTCATTGTTGCATAAGCCAAAAGTACTTACCATTTGAGGAAAAAATTTGTAAATGGTGATCAGGGTAAGGCTGGTAGTATCTTCATCAAAGAGCATAGTGTAGAAAAGAAGGAAACTAAACCATATGTCAAAGTGGATGATCCCAAAGTTAAGGAAAACAAAGGAAATAAAATTTGGGCCAAGAAAAATGAAACAATAAAGGTTGATCATGGTGTTGTGTCTTCAGTTGTGAAAGCAAGGATCAGAAGAAAAATATTGAACAAGGAAAGAATGATGACTTCAAAAGGATTGAAGATAAGTGTGAATAATAGAGGGATAAAGCTGGTGAACACAATATAGTATCTTATGATTCACCTAAGTATAACTTTATGAATATGTTCCAGTTTTTATCCCAAGTTAAATTCACAGTCTCTTTGCTTGAGATGATGAGAATTGATGAACACAAACAAAAGGTAGTCACCCTTATCAATGGTGTGGCTAAAAATTGTGATGAAAAAAGGCGCCTACTCAGCCTTAAGTGAATAGAAAGGAATCAAATAGTGAGGAAGTAGAGGGGGTAATAATTGATATCCTTTGGATCTACCTAGGTTCTACCATTACAACTTGTCCAAACCAAGTAGACCCTTTTTACGTAACTCTTATTATTGATGGAAAATTGGTGAAGAACTACATGATTGATTCAAGAGCTTCATTAAGTATTATGCTAGTAGAAATAATGAAAAAAATTGGATTGAATATTTAACAATTCATATGGAAAGTGTTATGCCATGGAATCTAGAGAGGTACTTGTCATTGGAGTTATCAAATATATTCCATTTAAACTTGTTGCATTTCTTGATAAAGAATTCACTATGAGTATCATAGTGGTGGAAATTCCACCCAATTATGGGATTCTAATATCAAGGAAGCATGCAATGTGACATTTCATATGCCACTTTTCCCATTTAAAGTAAATATAACAAAATCATCAGGGAGTCAAGAGATCCACATATGATAGGATACCTTCCCTAGGAAGATGGGATTCACTTTGTGGATACTGGTGTAAGAAAATTCAGGATTGAAGAGTTACAAGAAGAAGAAGACAAGCAACCTGCACCCTTGGAAAAGGAAATTCTAAAACAAGAAAAAAATGATGAATTATGGAGTATGTATTTTGATGGTACTTGTTCAAAAGAAGGATCAAGTGCAAGAGTGATACTTATTTCTCCTAGTTTCAAGACACTTAAATTTTCATTTTCTTTGTTATTTATATGTACAAATAATGTGGCAAAGTAAGAAGCATTGCTACTAGGGTTGAAGTTAGTTGAGAAGCATGAAATAAAGAAGCTAAGAGTCATTGGTGACTCAGAATTGGTTGTTTCCCAAGTTAGATCCAAATTTACATCTAAAAATAAAAGGTTGAAACAATATAGGAATGTTGTTTGGGATTCAATTGAGAAATTTGATGCTTTCGACATTGACTGATTAAAGAGGACTAAGAATCAAGTGGTAGAATTATTGGCCAAAATTTCTCTTAGACCGGATGACATAACCTTTGTAGGAATCTCCAAAGTTGAGGTGCAAACAAGACCGTCAATTCCTCACAACATACAAAACTAGAAAGTCTTCAATGATGATGAAGACATTAAATTTCCTGAAATGTATAGATCAATATGAGATTCGGGAGATTTATTTCAAGGAATTTTTGAGGTGGTGGATGGAAAGGAAAATATATTTGGTAATGAAATAATTTAGCTCAAGACTAACAAGATCCCAAAGGGTCTTGTAGCCTTAGAAAGGGTTTTTGATGGCCCTGACAAAAGAAATTCCAAAAAAGCATCCACTCACCAAGAGGATTTAGAGGAAGTGAATATGGGTAGTGAAAATTCTCCAAAAAGGGTATATGTGGGAAAAAGGTGAAGCCCTAGGTTATAGCAATGTTGATTTCTTTATTTAGAAGATATAGGCATCTTTTTTCTTGGTCATATGATGACCTGAAGGCCTACAAAGAGGAATTGTTTCAACATGTAATTCCTCTTAAATCAGATGTTAATCCTTTTAGGAAAAAATAAAGGCCTATTAAGCTCCCTACCCTAGCACCTAAAATTCAAGAAGATTTGATGAAGCTAAGAGATGAATGCATCATCAAGCCCATTAGACACTCAACCTAGGTGTCCAATCTTGTGTGCATAAGAAAGAAAAATGGTGATATTGGACTTTATGTTGGTTTCAAGAATCTCAATGTGTCATCATTGAAGGACAACTATCCATTGCAAAATATGGAAGCCATGTTACAAAAGGTAATTGGGTATGAGCTATTGTCAATTATGGATGTTTTTTCAAGATATAATCAAGTTCATGTTAAGGAGTTTGAGTAGTACAAGACTGCATTTACAACTCCTTGGGGAACCTATGTGTATGTTAGAATGCCTTTTGGCTTAACAAATGTTGGTGCCACTTTCCAAAGAGCTATGTAAGTAGCTTTCTTAGATTTTATAGACATATTCATGGTAGTCTATCAAGATGACTTAACTACTTACTCCAAAAAGGAAGAACATTGCATATGCATTTGGAGAATATTTTCATTAGAGATTTGGAGTATGGGATATCCCTCAATCATAAAAAGTGTGTCATTGGAATTACTAAAGGAAAATTATTGGGACATATAGTGTCCAAATAAGGAGTGGGGATTGATCTAGAGAGAGTGGCTGTAATTGATATAATTCCTCAGCCAAAGAGTGTGAAAGGTATACAATCTTTCTTTGGTCAAGTGAATTTTCTAATGATATTTGTGACAAACATTGCAGAGATCACTATACCTATTTCAAAAATGTTGAAGAAGGATGAGAAGATATAATAGAGTGAAGAGCTATCTATGGATTTTATAAGAATAAAAAAGGCTATTAAGGAGGCACCAATTTTGAAGTCTCCTAACTTCTCCAAGCCTTTTCAACTATTTTCTTTTTCTTTTTTTTCACACCATTGTTGTAATGATTTTGTAGAAGAATGATGAGGGATATGAGGAACCAATTTCCTTTTTTAGTAAATCATTGCAAGATGTAGAGTTAAAGTATGAAATTAATGAAAAGAAAGCTTACGCTTTTGTGAAGGAAATCAAAAATTTCAAAACCTATTTGGTTGGTGCAATAGTTGTTGCATATGTACCTTCAACTGTTGTTAAATATATTTTTACTCAACAAGAGGTTATTGGAAGAAGGTGCAAATGGATCAATTGGATCTAGTAGTTCAACATCAAAATTTAGATTGCAAAGCTTGTGAGAGGACAAGGATTGGAGAAACTAATGGTTGAGTCAAATTTAGAAGCCAATTAAATAAACAATGTTGATGCTATTCATGTTCATCCAATTTGTGATATGCATACTTTTGGATGGAATAGGCACATTTTACATTACTTGCAAAAATTTTCATGCCCTAAGGGGAAGAAAAATAATGAAAAAAGGACACTAAATCTCCAAGCCATCAAATATGTAATAATTGACAATGATTTATGGTGGAAAAACATGGATGGAGTATGACTCAAATGTGTAAATGAACAAGCCCAAGAAATTTTGTATGAGATGCACAATGGTGTATGTGGTGGTCATTATATGGCCAAAAAAACTTCCCATGAGGTCTTGAGTGTAGGGTTTTGGTGGCCAACACTATTTAGGATGCACAACATTGGTAAGAGCATGTGATGCATGCCAAAGATTTTCTAGTAAGCTAAAAATTTCTAGAAACTTACCTCTTAGGCTAGTTTCAATGCATGCACCATTTCAACAATGTGGGATTGAATTCATTAGTGATATTGTAGAGAAGTTAAGTGGACATTCATGGATACTAGTAACCATAGATTACTTCACTAAATGAATAGAGGTCATTCCCAAAAAAAGGGCCACTCGTAAAGTGGTTACTAATATTTTGATGAACAATATTCTAACCAAGTTTGGATTACCTAAGAAATTGGTAATTGATAATGCCATGTGTTTTAGGTCAGAAGAATTTGTTGACTTCTACAACAAGTATGTGATATAACTCTCATATTCATCCCCTTATCACCCACAAGGAAATGGATAAGTTGAGTCTAGTAACAAATTTTTGATAAAGATTATCAAAAGGGTGATAGAGAAGAACAAAATGGATTGGGACTCCAAGTTAAAGTAGGCACTATGAGCTGATAGAGTAACCATAAAGAAATCAACAATTCAATAACCATATGATTTGGCTTATGGGCTTGAGGTTAGGATGCCTACTAAAAATATGCTACAAATGTACAAATTCATACAAGAGTATGAGGATGATATCCTAGATGAAATGAAAATAAGGATCAATGCTTTGGTTGAACTTGATGAAACTAGAATCTAGCAACTCAACAAAAGAACATGAAGATGAAGCTACAAGTAAAGACCCTATATGATAATTTTTCCTCTAGGAAGTTTGAGGTTGGTGATATGGTGTTAATATGGAATGAAAGAGCATAGGAAAATGAGAAACATGGTAAATTTGATGCTCTCTAGCTAGGAGCATATCTAATCAGCAACACACATGGGGAGGATTTCTATTACTTGAAAAATATAATCAGTGAACTTCATGAATTTCCAATACATGTACAATTCTTGAAGTCATACTTCACTTGAGGTATGTTATTTTCCATGTATACTGTATTTCTATGCATAGGTTTGTAAATAAGTTTTGTTTTTTGCCTTATCCAAGTATCCTCTAGTTTTTGGGTTTATCTACATTTTGTGCGGTCTGCTCTACCGAGAAATTCTAAGATATCACTTTGTTTAGGTTGAAAAAATGTCCCCAACTCTAGACATTAATAGGAATTTGAAAAAATTAGTGGTTTTGAAATTGTATTTCAAAATTTTGATTATCCTTTGGTCTTTTGAGGTTTAGGGCTCTATTCTCTAATCGCTAGGGTTTAATCTTAGGGTTAAAACCCTCCTAAAAACCTAATAGTGCAAATGTCTTAAATTTTTTTCTATTTTTTCATTAACATGCATTCTCCTTTTCCTAGTATTCTAAGTTATAACTTGAGCCATTAGTGTCATTAGTAAAGTGGCCCTTTTCTTCCTAGCAAAAATTGGTTGCATGCTCTTTTTAATTTTTTCCTAAAAGTCCTAAGTCAAAGTGGGAAAATGTTTTTAACATCTTTATCTGCACTTTAGTTGTGATCTAAATATTTCATAAAATTTTCCTAAGTCGAAATGCCTAGGGAGAGTCCCCTTTTATGTTGTAACTTAAGGCACGTGCATCAATTTTACTTAAGTCTTGAGTGGGGTGACTCCACAAATTGTTTTCTATTGGTTTCTCACCATCCTACATCATTAAAATATTCATTTAAAAAGCAATGTGGGATAGCAGGAAAACATCCTATGGCATATCTTTATGGTGGGTCTCGATAGCTTCTAAAGTAGTTGTGATGGTGGGCCCAAGATCTAAGGGTTTAGACTTGATCTGATGGATTAATCTGGACCATTTCCTGCTAGCCCAGGGGGGATCTATATGAAGATTATGTTTCCATGTGGAACAAAAAGTAGTTGCCACGGGGTGATCCCAAAATACTGGTTTCCAATTTTTGGCCAAACTGGACACTGAAATTAATTTTTTTTAACTAAATCTTCACTTTCGAGCACCTATAGCGGCTAAACCATGAGGAATTTGAAGATGATGCAAACTAGAGCTTCATGAAATTTTTTCTGTAGATTCTAAATATTTTTTTTCAAAAAATTTGGAATTATATTGCACTTCTTTTTCCATCTCCCTCAAAAACTATTTTTTTCTTCAGAAAACAACATTTTTAAAAAGTGATGCTCATCGTATAATGCATAACTTTTTTTCCATGAAAGATAAAATTATAATTGTTTCGAATTTAGATTTGTAACTATGATATCTAGTGCTTCCACTTGGTTAGATAGTGTTTTATTGAATGTTTTTTCTTTAATCAAGTTTTTAAGTCAAACCAATTGTAATTCAGACATAGTGTGACAGTATAACATGTAACTTTTTTTGTATGTATCAAAATTCAAAATTTTTTGTTTGATAAGGGACTTCAATATCTAGTGCACTCATATTTTTCATTTTTTTTTTTGATAATCTGCTATTTTTCCACATGTATAGAACATAGAGCTTAATTTTCGGTGAAAAACCTACATTCACAAGAAATAAAAAATAAATATAATAATTAAATTAAATTTATTTAAAATTATAATTTTTGGGAATTTTATAATAAGGACTACATACTTACAAAAAATAAATTTTAAATGAATTCATGTGATTCCCCAAAATTTAAATCAAAAGTGTTTTTTTATCAGCATTTTGATAGGTGTAAAGGAGACTCCATTATAGGTATGGTTTAAAACTAGTGGGGTTCTATCCAAGGGGGTCTAATCTAAGGTAGTTTGATCAAACCCTCTTCAATTGGAATGCTTTAAATGAAAATTTGTAAGGCTTAAATCATTATGTTTTCTAAAAATATGTGATTTAGAAAAAAATAGAATCTCCCAGAAATTCTAAACCAACTTTGTGGAATCGCCATATGTATAGAATGATCTAGAACATTCAAAGGACTATTGAAGATATGAAATATTTCAATAAATATTTCAAAGTGACTTTAAAGACATTAAAAATTGGAATACTAAAGGGATTTGAGGCTATGAAGTTAAAAGGTAATCAAGATGTTTTAATCACAATTGTTCATCTAGCAGAATGTTAAGCACATACTAAAAGGATTTCTAAGTATAGGTGTAAGCCTAGTAGTTAAAGGGTGCACAAGTTGGAGTGTATGGGTTTGATCTAGGTTGTTGCTCGCTAGCCCACAACCGTTGATCACTATACTAGTAGACCCATGTGGGATAGTGAGCTAGCAACATGTGGAAACTCTCAAAGCTCGTAAGGTATGGTGGTGCCTATATTGATAGCAAGGAAGGAATTCCACATGGTAGAATCTAGTAGGCTTGATGTTAAAGTCGACATAAGTCAAATTTTCAAACTTATGCGACTCCATCTAAGCCCTCCATCGATCCAACTCATTAGAAGATCAATGGATAACATTCAAAATTTTCTCATGGGATAGATTGAGCCATTTTTGTTTGTGCAAGTTAGTAGTAATGGTGGACATGATGTTTTGCTACCGAATTAAAGGGTTTTTGTGCCATAAAAGTAAGATTGAAGGTGTAATTTTATTCATAAAATAATATTCAAGCATCTCAAGATTTATTGCACTAGTGTTACTCGAGCTATTCACATCTATAATTAGGTTTTCCAAGTATTCAGACACCTGTATGTAAAATTGCTTCTTTCTGTGCTAAATTTCCATTGAATTTACATAAAATTGCTAGTTTTTTGTTTCAAATTTCAATCTAGGGCATCTTTTAAGGTTTTATGTTCATCAAATTTCATTCCAATTGTTTTTAATTTTCTTTTCTTTTTTGTGTCAAATTTCAATCCTAGTTGCACCTAAGTAAATCCTAATTCACATCATCTTTCATTATAATGGCACCCCCAAAAGCCCAACCCTCTAGTTTTTCTTCCAAAAAATGAACCTTATTCCAAGACACACTGGACCAATTACTCAACTCCACAAATAATAAATTTGATGGTCAAATAATTTTCCAAGGTCCTAGAATAGAAGATGGCATTGTTGACCGATAACATGCTATTAAGGATGCTACACTATCAATAAATTGATGGAATCTATTCAAATATTTGTTTGGGAAGAGATATTGCAATGTCCCCACATGCAATGGATGGTGGTTAGACATGGGAAAACTTGTTGTTCCAAATATGTACCTTGATATTGACCTCCTGAAATCCATAGCAGCTAATTATGACCCTAACTTTTGGGTCATAAAGACACATTATGGTGTAAAAATGATTGATATTACCAAGGATTTATTGACGTTTTCAATTTGAACCTTGATTTCAAGGAGTTGATTGATGAGAAGAAACTAGAGGAAGAGTATGAAAAAACAAAAAAAAAAATTAGGGTTTCAATATTGACAAATTTCATGGGAAGATGAAAAGGAGGAAACAAGATAAAACTTAATCCATTTGATAAGGAGCCCTTCCAAGTTGACATGTTTGAATTCTATTTTCAGGACGTTCTACACTCTATGTCAAATTTTAGGGTTTGATCCTCCCACAATGATTCCAACTTTCATGTAAATGACAACAAATATTCAACATGTAATTCTCAAAAAATTATTTTATTTTTCTACCTATCTATCAAATGAGATCCACAAAGGCCTGGAAACTCTCGAAGTTGGTAAAATAGGAGTGAGGTTTTGGTGGTACTCCTTGCTAATATGTATGTTCTTATACAAGGGAGCTAATTACTTTGGATAGGATATGAAATTGGAGAGAAATGGTGAGAATAATGAGGATGTCTCTTTCCAAGCATGGACTCATCTTTTGGACAAGGATGAGCAAGACTCCAATTTCTTTGTTTTCTCAAATGTGTTTGCTTCAAAATTGAAAATATTCTTGGTGATAGATCCACCTAGGATTCCTAAGGATTTTCATGATTTTCTAAGACCTGGGGAGAGGAGGCCTGAATTGGGAATTGAGCATAATTGGGGAGATATCATCCCATGTCCTAATTACACCATCCTTCGAGTATATGACACAAGTGTCACGCCTCATGTATTTCCAAAATATGTGCTATTAAGGATTGGTTTTCTTGAATTCATGTGGTTGTTAGGAGATGTTGAAGATAACCACTTGGTTGAAATGAAGAAAGGAACTATTTTTCTTGCATATACTGCTTTCTCAAATTTTGTCAAGATTAAGGATGGATGGAAAGATTATCAAAAAGATTAAATCTCTTGGAATGAAAAGTTGCGGAGCAAGAATTCATGATCCAGAGGGTTTCATGGTGTCCTTGAAGGACAGGATTAAGGGAGGAAAATTTTGGTACAACTTCTACTTTCCTAAAGATATAATCAGAATTCTTTTTTATTTACAAAAGGTAGGGAAAAGGAAGATTAAATGGTTAGCCTTCATCAAATTGGTGAAGGAAAAACAAGACAAGGATCCCAATTTTAAGGGAAATTTCTCAAACATTAATGATGATATTTTGAGAGTGGAGACAATACTTCAAAAAATTTATAGGGTGGTGGGGCACCTCAAAGAAGAAAGAAAGTGTATAAGAAGGGAAAATTCCCAATAGTTGAAGAAATACCAACATATCAGCCACCTATTAAACAATATGTGTTTTCAAGGAAGAAGAGCACAATAAGGAAGGAAAAAACAATTACGACCCCTACTTAATCAGAGGAGTGAAGATCATATTCTCCTACACCTAAATTTCCATCATCTCCACCTCCAATGTCATATATTCCATAGTTCATTGATTTTGACTCACCCCCAAGGGAGTCTGCACCGAAGAGAAAAATTGAGTCAACAAGAAGGGTTGAATTGACTGGACTTGTGGATTATCATTTTGATTATGATAAAGAGATTGTTGTTGCTGCTAATGAAATGATGAAAGATATTCCCTCACCCCCAAGGTTGGTTAATCCACTAGTTCACAGCCCTAGATTGAGTAAGGTTGATTTTACTAGAGTCAACAATGTTGATGATGTCAGAGAAAAGGCATGTAAAGGTTTTATGGATGATGATTCTTTTGTCAAAAATAATATTTTTTTAGGAATTTGTTTGGAGGGAAAGGAGGGATGAGTATGATGAAAAGGTGAAAATAAAGATGATTGAAAATCCAAAGTTACCAAGGAAGGTCATTGACTCAAGAGTCGTTGAAGAAATGAAAGAAAAAAAAAGGACATAATGCCAGTAAAGGGAAAAGAGCTAGTCAGGAAGAGTGGTTTGCTCCTCTTACTAGAATGGGACATGGCATCTACCATAGCATTTGATACAGTGAGGAGACATGATTCTCCTATTTTTACCACTGATGAAGATGAAACATGTGCTCTACATGGGTCATCATTTAGTCCAAAATGGGACACATTGGCCATTTGGGCACTAAACCCCAACACAAATAAACTGCGAGTTGTAGAACCAGTACCAAACCTTAGAGGCAAACTGATAATAAAGAGTGTATCTAAAACTCCAGTTGTTGAATCTTTCACCAATTCAACAAGGCTACTATTGAATGTGAATGTATCCCAATTCACCAATGCTACTATTGAATCTATACAAGAGGAATATGAGGAAAAGAATAAGGAGTACAATGACTTGGTGGTTCCTGACAATAAGGATGAACAAAGGATTACATAGCTACAATTGGAAGATGCAGTGTTAAAGGAACAATTGAAATCGTTGTAGTCAAGGCCATCACTAATGTCAGGGAAATTAGTGACATAGGTGTAGGATAATGTTACATCATCTCCTTTAGCTACTCCAATGCAATCACCACCTCCAAATTCAATGGAAATAGTGCTATATGATCCAAAAAATGTACCAATTAAATGTATTTCCCTAGGTACATTTGTTGCAGCCTTTCCAAAGAAGAAATTGAGAAAAAAGGAATTGATTGAACAAATGGAGGTATTTAAAGAACTATTTGCATTATGCAATGGAAAAAATATTTTTACTATTTCTAATATTTTATAGCATTATTTAGCCAAGAAAATAAAGAGAATGAGGAGTGTTCACTCCAATTATTCTTTAATTTTTAGTTCAATAAATATGTTTGAAGGGGATAGATCAGTTGCTATCCCATTAATGCAAACATAGGTGCCAAGGCAGAGCATTTTGAAGAATATGGTTATTGGATCAACACATGACCAGAATAAACCACTACAAATTGCTCCAACTTACAAAACAATGAAGGAAATTATTGAATATCAAGGATTAGTGGACCCATTAGAGAAAAGGATCTGAACATTGCTAAAGTAATTTGATGATAATGATCTTGGCCTCCTGCTAGACATTCTTAATGATAATGGAGGTGTCAAGAATTATGAGCAATAGAGAGCTCATATGGATGCAATCATTGCTCAAGAGGCTACTCTAATTTGTGAGGATGGAAATGTTAAGATAGCCATGTTAAAGGGTAGTATGGATAAGTTGTCTAACACTAGTGCATTCCTTGAGGAGTTTGACAAGGATGCAAATCAAATAATGACAAAGTATGGTCCCTACAAGTAAAAGTTAGATGAATTTACGGCCTTTGATTTTCCTATAGAAGAGAAGTACACACCTTGGGACAATAAATATAATAATATTCCTAATTTGTAATCTCCAATGGTGATGTGGAAATAGTTTTGATCTATTTTGACACATTTAGTTGTCTCCAAAGTTTTCAAAGGTGTTAGTAAGGTTGTTTTTTCATCTTGCACACCAATATTTTGTATTCTCTTGCTAGCTCATATTTTCTTGGTCCACAATAAGAAGAATGAAGATTTGAAGCAAAAATGGCATCAACTAATCATTTCAGATATTTTGGGAAAGAATGATGGATGTAAAAAAATTTGTAACTGCCTTGCACTTGGAATATTTTCTCCATGAGCTTGTGGTTAATCTTGTAATTTTAAAATGTAAGTGTATGCCAAATGAAAATGTCACATGTGTAATGACCTGAAGCTTGTTGCTCCCTTGTTTTATAAAAGGGAATTCAAGGTCATTTACACAGGTTTTTGTTGTTGATTGATTTTGAAGATCAATTGTAATACAAAGCACAAATACTATTTTGTCTAAGTATTTTCTAGGTTTTAAAGTTTTGATTCTTTTGATTGTTAATGTTGTATAATAGTACTATCATTTTTGGAATACAAATGGCATATTTCCAAAGCTAGTGTTCTCCATTGTATACTTTGCATGAGTTATGAATGCACTTGTTCAAAAAATGAGTTAAATTTTCTTTAACATGAATAAAGGTTTATGTGAATGTATGCAAGGATTATTAAGTATTATTGATTTAGATTCCTGAGTTAAATGGTGTAATGCATCATTTAAATGCTTTTTTATGATAGATATGATGTTATAGGTTTTCAATTGTAGGGTTTAGGACTCCATATATACCCTAGGACAAGGAAATGATCCACAAGTTGTGTCTATGTTACATCTTTTGGTCTTTTACAGTAACTACATTGAAAATAAAATTAAATCTTTCCTTTTTATTGGAATGTATATTTTGAGTAATGTTCTACCATATTCTCATGTTTCAGACTAATAAATGTTGTAATATTTTCTAGATCTTTAAGTTTTTCATCTATTAAACAACACTTAAGATAATATATTTGTTAAAGTTACAATGTATGAGATAAATTGGCACAAGAGTATCTAAAGATACATTGTAGGGATCACCCTCCTAGGTTTTACAGAGCTTAGAGTGTAAAGGGAAAGTTTTAAAAACTTTCACCTATTCATTGGCCAATCACTCCATATAATTAACCATTAGAAGTGGAAATTCCATAGATTATTTGAGAGATCATTTTGGGTATTTAAAAAATACCAATAGATACATGATAGTATATGGAATTTATAAGGAAATTACTATGGAACCACATGGAATCAAAGAAAAAATTATACCAATCAATGGTATCATAGAAGTAATGGCTGCTTAGAGAAGAAAATGAGGACTTAATATGATAAGCAATGGAATATAAGGGTTACAAAATAATATGGATCAAGGATGGGATCTAAGATGGGTATGTGCAGGATCATGATGGGTAAAAAAGTGGTGATATGATGGGTTATGTGGCTGACGACTTTTTTTTTACCCAAAATTGATGAAATGAAAAGGGTTTTTAAAGGAGATTCTTAGCTTTCCACCAATATAAATTATTCTTTACTTTGAATTTAATAAATAATTATTATTCATATTTTATTTGAATTATGACTAAAATCCTGATTGATAGGCTAATTGAAAAACATCTATAGTTTTCAAACATATCATTTTTTGAATCAAGAATGTGTCACATTCTATGCTTCACATACTATAGGATTAAAAAAAATTGAATTTCATGAAGTTTTGACCAGGTTAAGGTGGTCAGACATACGATTTTAGATTTTTAAAAAAATTTAATAAAAAATCATAATTAATTATTTACTTGAAAAAATTACAACAAAATATGCATCACATCGGGACATGAGTCCTCTACTTATATATAAAATCTTATAAAAAAAATATTATCATTTTATTGTGCTTAGGGTGGTTAGACAAACACCTACTTATTTTTTCCCTGAAATTTAAGTACTACTGCATTGAAATTTCAAATTTTCACCAAATAGATTTTTTTTATAAATAAACCTAATAGTTTAGAAACTACATTCAATTTGCTATAGATTATATTCTTACATATTTTTGAATAATATAGATAACTTATTCAAAATTTTATGTCAAGTTGCCTAACTCTGATTTTTTTGAATTTTTCTCCACTTAAAGGCTTGTTTTTTTCATGATGATCTTGCACATACCCAGATATATCAATAAAAAGGCATAAGGATCAACTATGGATGGTTAGATTATTGGTCATGTCATCATATTTGTAATATATTGTGATATTCATACTCTTTGGATTATTCTCATGTTTTGAGGATGAAACATGTAAGGGAGGGATGGCATGTTATGTACCTAGAAGGATATTATATTATAATGTATTTATATAGATGGATATGGTGACATGTTGCATGCATCCCTTGTGCTAGACATATTGTGTCATGTGAATAACTTATGTAATTAATTATATCAAGAGTTGAGTAGGCCTTCATTAGAATTACCCCTCCATTGTATTATTAGGAAGAGGTCTATATAAAGGAGTTTATTATCATTGTAAGATATGTATGAATATGTTATTGCATTTGGGATCTCTTTGAGATATAATGTGGACTAAATTATTCCATAAGTAGTATTGTATGGTCTTATCCTACCTCAAGGGTTTACTTTATTTTTTCATATATTGGATATTATGGCATATTTTCCTACAAACATATCTTGTGCTATGTGAGATTTATATTCTAAATTATATTATTTATATTATTATATATGTGGATATTATGGACAAGGTGAGTTGGGGTCTTATTAAGAATACTCGAGACTAGTGCAAAATTATGAAAGCTAAATATATAAACAAAATTTAGACAAGTGGGTTTCTTATTGAAACTAATACTCCTAAAGGTTCATTGATATGGAACAATGTCCTTAAATCTCAAAGTACACTACAAATTGGCCTTAATTAGAAATTGGGGAATGATAATATGATGAAATTTTGGGATGGAACTTGGATTATGGATGGCCGAACTAAGACATATTTTGGTGGGATAGTCTTTGATTACTTTGAGCTAACTAATAGGGTAAAATAATGAAAGAACTTTGAGGCTTTATGTCACAATCATGAGGAGTTAATTCATAAATCTAAATCTTTGTAACATGAACTACAAATGCTTAGGATCCCCATATTTTTGAAGGATGATGGAAATTATTGGGCCAGGGATAAGAGGGGAAGCCTTTATACAAATTATACTTATGGACTATTGTTAGATAGTTCTAACTTGAATAAGTCTTGGAGAAATATTTGGAACCATCAACTCATCCCTAAAATTAATTTATTTTAGTGGACAGTTTCCCATAATAAAATATTCACTTAAGATAAATTAAAAAAGAGAGGATTCCAAATCCCTAATAGATGTTTTTATACCAAAAAGATGAGGAAATTGTGCCTCATCTACTCCTCCATTGTGAATTCTCTAAGGAAATTTGTATATTCACTCTATAAAAATTGGGATTTAGTTGGATTATGAATGATGGGTCATCTACATTAGTGGATAATTAGAAATCCCTCCTCTCCCACCCATTGGTCAAATAGTTTTTTTAACTAGACCCCCCTCATATTTGTTGGTGCATCTAGAAGGAAAGGAACAATTGAATTTTTAGAAACTCTAATATAAATCCTCGGAGGTGTTTATGGTCTTCTCCAAACTTTTGGTCGAAAATATCACTATTTGCAAAAGAAAGAATCCTAATATTCACCTTAACCTTTTTGATAGCAACAAGGAAGTGAAGATCCAACCCAACACAAATGATTAGAATCACACAAGGAAACCAACCCCTTTAGCACTCTCCACTCAACTTTCCTTAAACACACTCCAAGTGGCTTGTAGCCCTCAAAATTGACTTATGGAGATATCTTTTAGAGACAGTCATACAAAGGCCAATGAAACACCCTCTGAGATCCACTTCAGAGCCTAACACAACCTAGCAAACTATTCCATGAGGTTTCTTAAGAACAATTTAGAGAACCAATAAACTGTCCCTATTCTAGGTCACCAAATAGCCCTCTTTTACAAAGGAGGTGCCTCCAAAACAAAAAGTTATCACCAAACCTCAATGGAAAGTGCTTAATTGGGTTTTTAAACAAAAAAATCCACCATCATACCTTGAATCCATGACCTTTAAGATGTTGATCCCCGAAACCCTAAGTTTGCATACAATTAACATGGGTTTATTGAAACTTTACTCACCTAGGATTATCTGACCCAATCAATGCTTCCAAAAAATCAAAAATGGTTTGCACACACTCAATCAACCCTTACATAGATAGTCCCATTAGAAAATTTCCAAAACCCTAACTCAATTCCCCATTTACACTTGGAAAACAATGTATTTCTTCCCTAGGGAATCATCCAAAACCCAACAACTCACTTCCTCTTCCCTCCAGACCATGGGAACATATAAATTAACATGTAATAAGTCATTCCACTGAGTTACAAGCTAGGAAAATGGGTGGAATGACTTAAGGCTTCATTTAGAGTCCAATCAAACCCTTGACTGGTTTTTAACATGAAGTTTCAGAAAACCAATGAATTCTCCCACAAATCTTAATGAAATCCTCTCAAACTTGCTTCAAAGGAAAGGTAATCCATGCCACTACAAAATAAAATAAGTTTCAAAGCACACTCAAACTGTATATGCTCGTACAATCTTTGCAAAGTACAAAAAATAGTTAAATTGCAGAAATAAATGTTGCTCTTGATATTGAAACTTCAAAAAAATCCTTAACAACCTTTTTTTCGAGCCTTTTTGAGGCCTTTTATACATATTTATTTCATAACCAACTAAAAAATATCTATAAATTCCCTTTAAACTACCATGACCCTTCACATTCTTAAAAAGTTGCATTTTGTCCAATTTTTTTGTTGACAACTTTTTTCCTATTTGCAATATTTGGATATTTTGACTCTCTAGTCGCTTAAAACATTAGTAATGGTCTATCTAGACCTTATTAAGCCCAAAAATATTACCTCACATAGAAAAAGTAACATTTCACCTATCTAGACCCCTTATGTCAACATTGACAACTTCTTGACATATTTGGCATCATTGACAATATAGACCAATAAGACACCCATGTTACCAATGATATCAAGAATGGTCTCATTAGACCTTATTTAGACTCAAAAAACTCAACAATTTAAACTCTAACACCTAGACCTAGCTCTCCATGAGACAACTAAAGAGAAAACATTGAAATGATTGGTGCTCCTGCACCATACACACCACCTAAAAAATGTTTCCATGTCTCTGGAAATTGATCTAAAATTGTTCCTCCTTTGAATGCTCCTTTCCTTTGACCTACAAAAGGTAAATTTTGAAATATTTCTCTACACTTACCATCCTTGAGTTCATGAACAACTTTTAGATTTATGCATCTTTTTTTGGTTAGTCCTAGGAGCCCTTTTCTCACCAAGGCTTGACTGTCCTTCCACTTTTGCACTTACTATGGGGCGTCACACTGCTCCAATTAGAATTTGATCAAATTTTCTCATCCCATCTAGCTTTATCATCAACAATTCACCATTAACCTTCTCTAGGTCAGTCTCTATCTTCTTTCTCTCATTGTTTTTCCCTTCCAATTGTGCATCACCCTTCAATACCTCTATCCTTTTTTCTGCAACCTTTGCCATGGCTGCCAACTAATCATTCTTGAATTTCCCAATCTTCTTCCTATCTTCTTCTTACAATGTGAGAAAATTTAATGTGTTCCCCTCATGCTCAATTTGATATGTATTATCCCATCCATCATACACAACATTTTTGTCAAATTGTCATGGCCTTCCAAGCAACAAATGGCAACATTGCATTGGAAGAACATCACAAAGTACCCTATCTCTATAACCTCCAATTTGAAATTCAACTAAAGCCTGCTCATTGACTAGGAGTGATTGATCATCATTTAACCATGACACCTTATAGGGTGTTTGATGAGGAACTTTTACCAAACTCAACTTATCTACCATTTCCTTTGATACAATATTATTAGTGGAGCCTGAATCAATTACTAACTTGCATACTTTACCTTTGCTCTTGCACGTGGTCTTGAAGAGACTTCTCCTTTGCAATGGTTTTTTCTCCTTGGAGGCCTTCATAATTTGTCTTTTTAGCATCAAAGCTTCACCAACTTTAGGTGTAGCAACAAGGCTTGATGAATTGACACTTTTCTCTTCATCTTCTTGCACAATTTGAACTCTTTTTTCACCTTTTCTCTCACTTCCACTAGAAGCAACACCAAACTTATTAGGACACTTGAAGAATGGATGACCAAACTCACCACACTTGTAACACCTCCCTACAAACACATTAGGATCTCTTCCCCTATAGTTTGTTCTTCCACCTCTCCATCCACCTCTAGATTTAGCCACTTGTTCTTTTCCTTTACCAACATCTTCTTGATCTTCCTCAGACTATTTTGGTGTAGAAAAAGTACCTCTGCCCCTAGAAGTACTAACTTTT
Organism: Sequoia sempervirens; assembly: GCA_007258455.2. NCBI lineage: Eukaryota > Viridiplantae > Streptophyta > Pinopsida > Cupressales > Cupressaceae > Sequoia > Sequoia sempervirens. Next base: position 50,381,135 of record VDFB02058242.1, read on the forward strand.
CCTCTTGCTACCTTCTCTTGTCTCCTCTTCACTTTCTCTTCAGCACTTATATCCATTTGAAAAAATTCTTCTACTGTCTTTGGTGTCATCAAACTAATTTCATCTTGTATACTATACCTCAATCCATTAAGATATCTTGCCACTCTTTCTTCCTCATCTTCCCACTACTGAATTTGACTCCATTTTTTGATGAATGTTCATCGGTCGTTCGAAAAAAAAAATTCGGACAATCGACGAATTGACGAAAAAATTTCATCACTATTTTTTCGTCGAAATTCTGACAACAAATTAAACGTCAAAATAACAACATAGATTCGTCGGTCGTCAGCATCATAAAATGACTCAGATGTTAGTTGAAATATTGATGAAAACTTTGTGTATCCACCGACGAATTACAACCAAAATGCAATTGCAATGGCTCTTCTGAAGCGTCAAAACAACACCACAAGTTTTTTGCCATTTCGACAAAATGGGCAAGGAGTTACGACAAAGCCTTCATCGCAGCTATAGAAACTTCATCGTACCTTTTCGGTGATTTGTTGATGGCCTTCATCGAAATTGTGACGAAACAATGCAATTTTTTTTAAAAATATTCATTGAAATGTACCATCGAAGAGACTCTTGGAAATGACCACCGAAGCCAACCCATCAGTGAGAGATCAATCATCAGCACAGGATAGAAAAATCACTTCGATAGTCCATGTCTTGTTGATGACTTCCATCAGCAAGATAGATCCAATTTCACATCGATCTGACCTCTTCAAGAGTTTTAAATAGACCTACACTATGTCATCGTGAAGACTCTTGGCGATGACCACTGAAGCCAACCCATCGGTGAGAGATCAATCATCAACACAAGATAGAAAACTCACTCTGATAGTCCATGTCTTGTCGATGAATTTCGTCGGCAAGACAAATCCAATGTCACACCGATCCGACCTCTTCAGGAGTTTTAAATAGACCTACACCATGCCATCACGGAGACTCTTGGCGATGACCACCGAAGCCAACCCATCGGTGAGAGATCAATCATTGACACAGGATAGAAAACTCGCTTCGATAGTCCATGTCTTGTTGATTGCTTATGTCAGCAAGATAGATCCAATGTCACACCAATCTGACCTTTTTAGGAGTTTTGAACACTGTTGGTTATCAGCAAGACATTCTGAGGGTCTCACCGATTAAACAAGTGTCTAAGAGCAAGTAAACAAATGGAACCTATTAATTTTCTTATTTTGAGGTTCTTTAAATCATAGAATAGATACCATCTTCTTGTGTATAATGTAATTATATTCAGATTTGAATTCGATACCAATTGTCATTGCACATTCCATTTTACTTGCACAGAGTATTCTATAAGTAATATATTGATATGCCAAATGATTTATGGTGTTGTACAACTCTACCTATCATCACAGTTCTGTTGTCCCCCTCTAGAGAATCTTGCAAAGACAAGTTTACAATACCAAGTCAAATAATATGAAAAAGACTTACTTCCATACAAATTAAATGATTATTCTCACAATGGAAATTGTCTAATTACAACAACAATTCCATGAAAGGTTATCCATGCTTCATAAGAGATGACTGATCATACATATAGACTACAAGATGCATAGAAAAAGCATTACACTTGAGAAAACTAACAAGGGAAGGAGTTAAGAAACGTCTGGATTGAAGAGAAAATGTGTAGGGAAAATGTTGAGCAGTGTCAAGAGAATAGAGCTTGTAGAACATATTCTTGACCTAATCAAGCTCTTGAACAACTTAAAAAAATTAAAATACTAACACATACATGAGACATGTAATGAACTTCCAATATCTGCCATGTTTTTCATTAATGCAGAGGTAGGTAAAGGAGAAATAATTATAATTGTAACACTATTCATAGTCCAATAAATTATGTTCATAATTTGTGTTCAATGGACCTCAATTTTATCATTATACTTCCCATCTAATACCATATTTTAATCCAGGGTTCAACTATCTCAGATCTAAATAAGCACCTTCAATTAACCATTTAAAGTACTATAAAATAAGGTAAGACTTTTACTTGAGAAAGATTGGGTACACTTGTAGGATTAAATTTCTCGCAATCATCAAGATTTATTGGCACACAGACACAACCTACAACATATGAAGTAATGGATGACTACAAGTTAGTGAAATGGTCCTTAATATGTGACTTGTTTGCAAATTGATTGGTAGAAAATAAGGTTACAAATAGATCTACATGAAAAATTATGAGGACAATCTATTGTAATCATCAAAATAGATGAAAAGTGCAAAGGAAAGAGTCGAGCTACATCTCTAGAGCCTAAAGAAAACACATGCAAGAAACATAAAAAAAGAACAAACCAGTTTTTGGATGAATACAAAATGGTGCCTTCAGCAAGTGATTCATATGTTTTCACACCTAACAGGACATTAAGAAGATTTTAGTCTTCCTCTATGAAATTAAGTACTACTTACAGAATAAACCCAGAAACCAATATTATATATGTCCATGTCTAGCTGAGGGTAGGTATAAGAGAAAAAAATTTCCTCAATGCAATGCCGAAAAATATCAATGTGTGTGTAGGTTTGTATTACTCAAAATATCATTTCACTGCTTAAGGAAAAATACCAAAGTGATGTTTTAAATTTCAATCTTCACATAGGCTCCGTTATTGCTACACATGCATATACAAGAATTATTCGAGCTCTAAACTATTCAAATATTAAGGATTTAATTAGCTATAAGATGGAAAGTTGTTGTTTAGACATAATCCATCATCTTTTACATATCTTTATTCACTCCTAGCACTTCAAATAAATTTGTGTAAATGAGATAGAAATGTGAATCTTTTATGACAAATAAAATTCTTAAAAGGAGGGGGGAGAGAGCAAAGGGTAGGGGGGCAAGAGAATGCTTGAATGTATAGAAAATTATAACATTTTTATCATTATAACAATGAAACGAATCTTAAGTTTGAAGCATTAATATCATTTACAACATTTATGATCAAGAATGAATGAAAGTGGAGAAACTTTTGCATACCTGCAAATGGTACAAAATTTAATGGTTAAGTGGAAGCCTCCCATCAGCAAGAAGATCCAAATATCTATGTAACTATCTCAATCTAGCCTCTAAACCCTTCAGAGCTGTCAATTTTTCCACTAACCTGTTATGCACAAAAGTCAAATTTTAGAGTTATGTCACCACTAAAAATAGAAGAAACAGAGCTTTGAAACAAAATCCACACACAACACAATGTGGTATTCATACAAAGCCATACAAACAAATTAAACTCAGAACATTGGAATGGAAACAACTTCAAATTATGATGCAGAGCATGGATTTAGTGTATAAAGAATCATTTTTCTTCCACCATAGTAAAAAGTTAGCACTTTGTTTCATCTTTGCATATTGGTTTGATGCTTCAAATGATGCATTTCTTATATTGAAAAGTGCATTACCTTATTGAGCTTCTCTTTGTTTCAAGAATAGTTTAATATTCTCTACTTAACAGGGCCAACCACGTGATAGTGGAAGCTCATTTGGCCCCTCTACCCCCCTTCCCCCCCTTTCGCCCCCCTCTCCCCCCCCCCCCACATCACTCTCAATTCCCCATACCCAATCATATAAAATTAATCATTCATTCACACATTAATAACATATAACATTCATTTATTCATCCATTAATAACATATAATGTATTCATTCATTAACATATAACATTCATTAATTAACATATTCACATTCATTCATTAACATATAATATTCATTCTTTTAGTTTTTACATATTATCAAAAATATGGTTGTCATGATATGATTACAAGCACTTTTTTTTTTGTTTCTTTTTTAAAGCTAATTTTTTTGAAATGGAGTATCATTTTCTAAATCATCTATCCCCCCTTTAGTTTTTCTTCTCTCTACTCGTGATCTAAATGTACACCTAGTCATCTGCTCACAATGTGGACGCCGCTGCAAGGGGGGTTTGCTGCAATAACAAAGAAATGTTAAACTGATATGTTTTATTATTATTGTTACAAGTATTTCATTAATTAAAAGAACATTAAAGTGGTTCTCTTTACCTGATGGGTCCACACCATGTTCCTAAACTTATGTTATAGAATCATGCTCAACATGTTGAACACCCTCTAAATCCTAAGTTATAGTTGAAACACGAAAGGTTACATTAATTAATACACCAATTGAAATTAAATATGTTTAAAAGAACATGAGAGTGGTCCTCTTTACCTGATGGGGCCACATCATGTTCCTAATCTTCTCTAGCTTGATCATGCTCAGCACGCTAATCATGCTATACATGCTCTAAAGTTGAAACACAAAAGGTTACATTAATTAATACACCAATTGCAATTAAATATGTTTAAAAGAACTTTAGAGTGGTCCTCTTTACCTAATGGGGCCACATCATGTTCCTGATCTTCTCTAGCCTGATCATGCTCAACATGTTGATCACACTCTACATGCTCTAAAGTACCGAGATGCACACCGTGACCTTCATCTGTAGGTTGTGCTCCACCCTCACTAGGTTGCATTTCAACGTCATGTGCAGTATTATCAATTATTGAATGTTTAAAACAAATAAGAATGTAATTACTTTATGGTGGAAATTAATATTGAATAGATTCCATAAGTATTCAATTTTAAATAAACTTTATTGAGTTTATTTACCTGCGTGTCAGTTGCAATGGATGATTGTGTTTGCCCAGTCAAGACTCTTAGGCGTTCAACCATGACTCCATAGCCTTGCTAGAAGGAAATCTTCATGTCATCTTCTGTGGGAACTTTGTTGAATTCAGAGCCCTACATTTTTGCATAAGATCATGAATTTTGCTTTTATGGTGTGATAAAACCAAAATTGTTTTCAATTTATTATTTGGATACAATATTTCATTTATTGATACTTACAATTCATGCGGCTAATTTCATATAACCATCAGAGCCAAGTTTGTGTTGCCCATGTTTTTCTAGTCTTGCCTTTATTGCCTTCGATGTGTCGGGTAGCCTATAAAAAGTTTGAAATATGTTATATTATGTAAAAAGAAAGAGTAATCAGTATATAATTACATTGTTGATAGTATCACATACCTTCCTTGGCCCGGTGGTGTCTTTCCCTTTTTCTTTTCAACCTTCTCCTTTCCATTTGACACTAGGTCCTTCCACTCCCTCTCCAGAATCATGGGGGGATGCTTGTAATTTTTGTTCTTCTCTAAATGTGACCTATATTGGTCCCTCACATACTTTAGATAGGTACCAACTTTCTTAAGGACCTTGGTTCAGTTGAATGTTTTATCACCGAAGAGCACAACTAAACAGCTAATGAGCTCATCTTTTAAATCTTGATTTTGGGCATTCCACCGTGTACGCATGGTGGGCCCGAAGAGTTCCAATGTAATATCACTTATATGTTTATAAAAAACATCATTTCCTTCAAAATTATCATGGGATCAATAGTCTAAAAAGAGCGATCAATAAGTAAATTTCAATTATATTATATATAATAATAATTAAAACTTTTTAAAGTACCTGAGACCTTCTCTATCTTTATGGGAACAAAATCCTCAGTCACCAAAAATGTGACTGGAAATGTTCCCATACTAGTAATACGGGAAGATCTAGGAAATGCTACTAAAATATCACTAGTACTAGTGGCCTCTACATCCCCAGGTACATGTCCTGATGCATGTTCTGGCATGTGTTCGCTACCAGAGGGTGCACTAATGGATGCCTACATAGTATGTGTTTTCAACATTTCATATGACAATATAGGCATGGATGATGGGGTCAAATGATGTGATGTATGCACAGGAAGATCATGATGGAAACTTGTACCAACCCCTACTCCTCGGGCAGCACTTGCAGTACCCTGATCATGGCCAGGAGCATCATGAGGATGCAAAAAATCCTGTAAAAAATACACATATTTTAGTTCATAACATAAAAGAGTACAAAATATAAAACCATGAATGAACTTATGTTATAATTAAAGACCTCATGACAGCTTACTTGCAATTTTTGTGATCTCTCAGTCAATATTTTAACCCTCTCTCTTATATCATCTATTTGAGGCACTATGAATAACAACTTAAGAAATTCTTCATTGCATTTTTTTGGGTCTTCCTTATCATATCAAGAGGGTTTGTTGAATAAGCGATGTCATCATCACATAATATTGACTACACCTCCCTATGGATGCTCTCGTCTACTACTGGTGGCTTTCCCCGATCAGTCAACTGCAATCAGAATATTAAAAACATTATTGAAATTACCCCAATAAACTTATGAAAATAACATAATAATAAAACATTTTGCTCGTATCTAATTTGTACAATTACAATGAGGTAAACTTGTTGGGTAGAAGTGTCTGCAGATACATCGCGATTTGTGCTATGGGTCAGAGCCTTCTCTGTACGATCAATGTCCCGTTGTGACAAAAAATAAACATAAAAAAACATTACTGAAATGAAACCAATAGACTTACGGAAAAAAAGAAAGAATAAAATGGTATATTGGAGTCATTAATTGGAGGTTGGGTAAAATGGTACATAGTACGTACCACCCCCATTGTAACTATGTTTGTAACTAAGCGATTCAAATTGTAATCGATTAGAAACTCTTCCCCTGTAGTTATTGATTTTATCGCTATACAAATACACAGTTTCCCTCACACGCCTCGAATATGCAATTGGGTTGCTTATTTGTGGACCTAGGTCATGTACTATTTATAAACCCTATAATATTTGCTGATGCTTTTGGCCTTTCATCAATGTACATAGCCACTCCTTTATTTTGATCCTTATCTTTTAGCTGTATATATTTTGCGGACAATGCATACCTACACATACTTCGTGTATATCAAACCAGTTGCATCCAATCTTTGTAGCTGTAACAAGGTCTGACATACTCCATCAATTTAGTAACTTTTTCGTAATAGACCTTTATGTTGTCCATGCAAAATAGGCCCAAACCATGTAATGACAATGGTGCTATGTGATATATCCTCTCATTGACACAAAAATCAGTGTTTATTGGAGGAAGTTCCTTGGGTACCCATTGTTTCTGTAGATGTTTATACCTCAAAGGCACCTCGACATTGCCTATGCTCTCATCGTCATAAGAACATGACCCCCCTTCAACAAGAAAAAATTTCGTGCGTTTACAAAATTTTCTTCTAATCTTTTGACCTCTAATTGATCTCCCTCTTTTAGACATACTACATGTCTCGCTTTCCTCTTCTCTTCCTAAATTTCCCTCGCTCGAGGAAGACAAATTTGAGAAATACCTATTTGGTTTTACCTACACTCATAAGAATGTTGGATGGAGTTCTTTCATGGTTATGTGATCCTAAGGTGACATTATGATTAATCTATCATTTCATTGCTAGAATTTCATAGGTTATAAGGTAATCAAGTCTTGATAGATTGCAAGTTATTGTTACTACCGTCCAAATGTGTCCATCACAAATCAAATCTACTTAATGTTTTAACTCCCAAACTTTGTAACAAGTGTTAAATGTGACTATGGTCCACCAGTTATACAACCAAGGCCTCAAATGTATTCTCTAATTGTAATAAGAGGACTTTTTCTCTTCATTCAAGTAAATAAACTTGAAGGGAAACACCACCAAGTGGTTTATTGGATGCCTACATGACTAAAAATAGCAGAAAATTTACATTTAATTTCCATATGTATAAGTGGTTAATGGGGAGGGAGTGTGTACTAGGCCTGGTTAAGTCATCATAAGTTTATGCTTTGGCAATAAATTTTTTTTAAGTCATCTTAAATCTTCCTATGTCTAATTGCTAGGAGAATTTTGGTATGTTTTAAGGTAGGATGATTGATGAAAGAGCCCAAAGAGCTTTTCTCCATGGTATCCAAGTACACATAGAAATGGTCTTCTCTTATATGGTTGGACATGATTTAAAGAACTTAGCTATGAATTATTCATTTAACCTAAGGTTTTCTCATAATGCCATCATTGGAAAAGTATGATCAAATTCTTCTATTATGAAGAACTGGTCTATGTGCCTCTAGTAATCACTATAAATGTTTGTAAGGATAAAATGACTAATTGCATTAGGTAGGAGAGAATCAAATTTGAGTTCTTCAAAGATTCTATTCCTTTATTCATAATTTTTAAGGGTTGTGTGTGGAGGAGGTTATCACTATCAAGAAGGGAGGAGACCTTTCCTTGTAATGGAACTTCAAATTTTTGATCTTTGTGTTCCATTTTTATCTTTCCTTATGTCTCTGGTCATCTATGGTGTTTGGAAAAATCCTAAGGTTGGGGTTTTACCTTTGTCTTCATGTAAAACCCTAGTGTTTATCTTATGCCTTGTGTGGGATCTTTTGTGCCGTTACTTTTTGGAATATCACAAGGCAGTCCAATTGGTTGGTGACACATGTGCTTTCTGGCTCGATGCTTGTTTGTTCCTTCTTTTTCTATAAGAAGGATTTCAAGGCTAGAAGTACGGGTTAGAAAGTTAGATATTTTTTGGTTGAGTCTAGATGAAGTTGTAGAGAAAATTGTAAAGTTTGACGGTTTTAGGGAAAATACAATTTAGGTTTTGAGTCATTTTGTAGTAGGTTTTGAATTCATGGGGATTTGATGTTTTATGAAAGTACTAGCATTTGAATTGATATGATTAATTCAAACTCATTTCTCTCCATTGTACAAGCATATCTGAATTTTAAATAAAATGATCAAGGGTTGTTTCGTTCATCTCACTATTGTGGTGTGTATGATTCTTGTTTTAGCTTTAATTCAAGGAATTAATTAAAATTCTTGAATGGGATTATAGGTGGATATGTTTTGTATAAGGATTTGATAAGTAGTATTGGGTTAGAATACATATTGATGAGATTGTAAAGCAATGTTATCAAGGATCTTATATTTTATGTGTTAAATCTGTCATAAACCCTTAGATGCTTATAAATTTGACTCCTCCAATGGATATATGGCACTGATCTAAGTTGTACTTATTCGTATGGTTCAGTATTTTTCCTTTACCTAGAGCTTGCTAAAAATTGCAAATCAATGACTATCTTATACTATGAAATGTTGTTGTAGTTATCTCATGCTCCAAATAGTTGATATTATTGATAAACAACCAATTCTATTCGGTATTATCCTATTATGTTGAGCTATTAAATGAGATTATCTGTTGTTGTTAATGTTGTTTATGATGATGGTGCAGAGGTTGTAAATGCATTAAGGGATCACCCTCCGGTATTACAGAGCCCAAAGTGTACGAGATCTTTAAAATCCTCATTAGTTGGTCCAGGTCCTTTGAGCTGCCCTTTATTGGAATTGGAAATTCCATAGGTAGATTAGAAGATCAACTTGCTTACCGTAAAAACAACCAACACCTTGCATATGTTTGTGGTGGAGGTATTAAAGAAGAATTGTATGCCTCTATTTCCATTCATTAGATCTACCTTAGCCTAGCATATACTTGGGCTAAGTCTACAATTGCTTCAGACTCATGCGATGAAGGCTATGTGTGATGAAATCCTAGACCTCAACCAAGATGTGGGTAGATTATGGGAGTTTTGCCAAGTCCTGAGGCTGGTCAATAAAAATGTGAAAGACTAAGCTATTTTATTTTTTCTGTCTTATCTTACACCATTTTATGAGAATGGGGGTTCCAATGTACGAGAAGATCTTTGGAAACTAGGCATGAAAATTGCAAGTTAAAGAGAAGGGGGTGCCAAACTTATAGTACTCATTTCCCCTTGGTCATTGATTTTCCCTGAGTGCCCTCAACCTCATCCTCAGCATTGGTATTTACCTTATTTTACTCCTCCAAACTCTTCCTCGATGCTAATATTGACCTTGTTTTCACTCCTCCAAACTCTTCGTCAGCGCTGGTATTGACCTTGTTTTAACTCCAAACTCTTCCCCGGCACTGGCATTGACCTTGTTTTCACTACTCCAAAATCTTCCTCGGCGCTGGTATTGACCTTTCACTTCTCCAATTTGACAAGATACAACCTGGTTTCATTAGGTTTTACATTATGTTAATTAAATTGAAAATTTTGACTCTATTTAGCTAGGTTTTAATATTCTACAATATAGTTAAGTATATATTAGCTATATTTTACATAATAAATAATATAATTATTCAACTTAATATAATTATATATTATATTCTTTAACAAAATTATTAAATACGTATAAAATTATTATAATTAATAATTAATAATAAGTATATTTAAAATAATAGTAATATATATTAATATGAGAGAGAGAAACTAAATTTTGATTTGTTGTTTCATGTCAACAATCCAAGGATGGCATGTGTCCTTGGGGAGTTATTCTAAAGGTAGCATGCCATTTGATTAAAGATATGATAATTCTCCTTTAAGACCTCTTCAATGTACCCATTGCACACTTAAGGAGACAAAGATAAATATAGGGAAGAAAATATAGAGGAGGAGATAATGACAAACATACAAATAAAAAGGGAGACAAAGATATAGAGAGAGGTAGAGAGATAAAGAGATAAGGATGAATAGATAGAGATATGGGGAGGATGATTGATATATCTCTCCCTGACACTCTCTATATCTCTATATCTCCCACTATCTATGTCACTCCCTCTTCCCCCCTCTATCTATTGAGATATCTCTCCCTCTCCCCCCTTTTCCTCTCATTCACTCCATCTCTCCCTCCATATCTCCTACTCTATATCTCTATCTCTATTTCTCTTTTTATCTCCCTCTCACTCCTCTCTCTATCTCTTTCTATCTATATCCCTTTCTCTCCCTCCCCCTCTCTATCTCTCCCTCCCTATCCCCCCTATACATCGACTCTCTATCTCACCTCTCTTCCTTTCTCTTCCCATATCTCCATCTCTCTTTCTCTTCCCATATATCTCTATCTCTCTCTTTCTCTCCCCATCTATCTCTATCTCCCCATATATTAACTAAGAAGCCATGCAAGCATACAATAGTATATGTTGGTAAGACTATAATAGTGTTTTATTAAACTATAAGTAACACTTATTTTTCTAATGTCAAGCCTTCTTATAAAGATAGTGTTTTATTAAACTATAAGTAGATTATTGTCACCACTCTTCATTCAACATGAAATGCCAAATGTAGCAATTGTTTTGTTGCTTTTGTCAAGTTTCATTAACCAAGCTATTTACTAGGTTGAATAAAGTTTTGTTATGACCCTTCATCTCTTTAAAATAATTAGACAATATTAGTGAGATCAGAAAGGGGAGAAAACTAAACTCCTTCAAAATAGGGGTAGTTGTGGGTTTGTTGGTTTTCTTTGTATACTACATACTTAGTTCCTCTAGGGTAAATAAGTCACTTTAGATCATTTTCTTAGTTATGTATCCTAACTAATATAGAGTAAGCTTTTTCATTTTAATTGACTACTACATAATAGTTTATGAGTTGAAATAATTGTTTCCATTCTTTGTATTTTTTACATCGGAATACAAATCATATTTAATTTCATGCCAATAAACTTCTTTCATAAAGATATTTGTTTGAAATAAGTGCTTCATAACCCATCTAATCAAATCATAATTAACCTATCAAAATGGCAATAGGAAATTTCTAAAGAAAAGAACACTTGGCCCAATCATAAGTGTATGGCCTTCAAAGAAAGGAGTGATCCACCTTAGCAATAAAAACTACTTGATTTAGACCTAGGTATGTGCAGGATCATGATGGGCCAAAAAGTGGCAACATGAAAAAAGTAGTGTTTTGAACTCGCCAAAAAATGTGAAAATCCCGAGTTAACTTTTTTTTGGGTTGGGTGTCAGTACATTGCTCCATAGCAATGCCCAAGCCAAAGTACTACAAATTGGATATCCAAATCTTTTTTGGATATCCAATTTGTGTCTAATATCTAATTTGAAAAAAAATTAAAATGTAATATTTTGGTGCTATAAATTGGATATCCAATTTTTGCTTTTATGTACCAAAAGTATTAGGAGGTGGAGGTGGGAAGAGAGAGAGAGAAGAGAGGAGGAGAAGAGGTAAAGGGAGAGAGAGAGAGAGAGAAGAGAAGAGAGAGAGAGAGAGAGAGAGAGAAGGGGGGAAAAGGAAGAATTGGGAGGAAGGGAGAGAGAGATAGAGAGAGAGAGGGGAAGGAGAGGAAAATGAGAGAGAGAGAGAGAGAGAGAGAGAGAGAGAGAGAGAGAGAGAGAGAGAGAGAATTAGGAGGGAAGGGAGAGGGAAAAGTGTTGAGGTAGAGGATGAAAGGTTTTAAGGGTTTGAGATGAGGGTAGGAGGAGACTTGAGAGAGAGAGAGAAGGGAGGGAGTTGGAGAGAGATAAAGGAAGGAAGGTTAAGGGTGAAGGTGAGGTTTAATGGTTAAGGGGAGAGAGATACCTAAGAGAGGGAGAGGGGGTAGGATATTGAAGATACTTTAGAGAGAGAGAGATATAGGGAGGGAGGGTTAAGGGTAGATGGTAGATGGTTTAAGGGTTTAGGGTTAAGGGTGGATGGAAGAGAGATAGAGGGACTGAGTGAGTGTAAGAAAGACCTAAGAGAGGGAGAAGGGGTAGGAGGGAGAGACTTGAGATAGAGTGAGTGAGTGAGTGAGAGAGAGACTTGAGAGAGGGAGTGGTAGAGAGAGGTAGAGAGAGAGAGAATTAGGAGGGGGAAGGGAGAGGGCAAGAGTGTTGAGGGTAGAGGATAGAAGGTTTAACGGTTTAGGGATGAGGGGTAGGAGGGAGAGACTTGAGAGAGAGAGAGAGGGAGGGAGTGGGAGAGAGATAAAGGAAGGGAGGGTTAAGGGTAGAGGGTAGATGGTTTAAGGGTTAATGGTTTAGGGTTTAGGGTTAAGTGGAGAGAGATAGAGGTGGTAGTTGAGAGAGAGACCTAAGAGAGAGGAGGTGGGATATTGAAGATACTTGAGAGAGAGATGGGGAGGGTGGGAGAGATAGAGGGAGGGAGGGTTAAGGGTGAGGGTAGATGGTTTAAGGGTGGAGGGAGAGAGATAGAGGGTGAGTGAGTGAGAAAAGGCCTAAGAGAGGGAGAAGGGGTAGGAGGGAGACACTTGAGATAAAGTGAGTGAGTGAGTGAGAGAGATACCTGAGAGAGGGAGTGGTGCTAGGAGGGAGAGACTTGAGAGAGAAAGAGATAAAGGAAGGGAGGGTTAAGGGTAGAGGGTAGAGGGTTAAGGGGATAGATATAGAGGGATTCAGTGAGTGAGAGAGAGACCTAAGAGAGGGAGAGGGGATAGGATATTGAAGATACTTGAGAGAGAGAGAGGGAGGGCGGGGAGAGGGTGAGGGAGTGAGGAGAAATACCTAAGAGAGGGATGGGGTGGAGGAGGCTTGGGATGGTGGGTGGTGGTGAGTGAGTGAGTGAGTGGTGGTGAGTGGTGAGAGACCTGAGAGGAGGAGTGGTGCTGGGAGGAGACTTGAGAGAGAGAGATAAAGGAAGGAGGGGTTAAGGGTAGAGGGCAGAGGGTTTAAGGGTTAAAGGTTTAGGGTTTAGGGTTAAGGGGAGAGAGATGGAGTGAGTGAGTGAGAGAGAGACCTAAGAGAGGGAGAGAGGGTAGGATGAAGAGACTTGAGAGAGAGAGAGGAGGATGGTTAAGGAGTAGAGGGTGGAGGAGAGAGAGAGATAGAGGTGGTGGCGAGAGAAGACCTACGAGGAGGGAGAAGGGGTAGGAGGAGACTTGAGATGGAAGTAAGTGAGTGGGTGAGAGAGAGACCTAAGAGAGGGGTGGTGCTTGCTCAAGGGAGACTTGAGAGAGAGAGATAAGGAAGGTGAGGTTGAGGTTGAGGGTAGAGGGTTTAGGGTTAATGGAGAGATGGGGTGGTGGTGAGAGAGACCTAGAGGGAGAGGGCCGGATGTGAAGATACTTTAGATAGAGAGAGAGAGGGATGGAGTGGAAGAGAGATAGAGGGAGGGGGGGTTAAGGGTAGAGGGTAGATGATTTAACGGTTTAAGGTTTAAGGGTGGAGGGGAGAGATATAGGGGGTAGTGGTTAGAAAGACCTAGAGAGAGGAGAAGGGGTAGGAGGAGACTTGAGATAGAGTGAGTGAGTGAGAGATACCTAAGAGAGAGAGTGGTGCTAGGAGGGAGATACTTGAGAGAGAGAGAGATAGATAAAGGAAGGGAGGGTTAAGGGTAGAGGGTAGAGGGTTTAAGGGTTAAGGGTTTAGGGTTAAGGGTTTAGGGTTAAGGGGAGAGAGAGAAAGGGAGTGAGTGAGTGAGAGATAGATCTAAGAGAGGGAGAGGGGGTAGGATATTGAAGATACTTGAGAGAGAGAGGGAGAGAGTGGGAGAGAGATAGAGGGAGGGAGGTGTTAGCTCTAAAAAATGTAGGTGAAATGCCTCAAGAGGTTGCCAATCTCTTGGTATGTTTCAGGATAACAGACAAGGCCAAAATGGTTTAGACCTTCTTCTCTTCATGGTTGCTAGACCGAGGCCGGTATACCTATATGAATGAGGTAGACTTGGTTTGTGTTTATTTCCTAAAATAATTCATCCACAATGGAAAATGGGAGTGGATAAATGAATTTTATTTTGGTATAGATTGTATAGCAATATCAAGGCTAAAACTTAATATGTTCAATTTAACAGATGTAAAAATGAGTGAAACCTAAATGGTGAAAATGTATAGACTAGTGCCTTATTGGGTATGCAGAGTCAAATGAGAAATCTAAAATGAGTAACTTCTTTCTGGTAGATACTCTAATTGTTTGGCAAATAAATTTGAGTTTATAACTTGTATAAACATGCAAGAATATGATTACCAAGTTCTTAATGATCCAAATGAGATTCCCTAATTACTATGATCAACTAATTAAAAGGATTTAATCTTTTCTTGAAAGAAAAAATTAATAAACCATACAAATACAACAAGTGTGCACTTATAAACTGAATATAAGCTTGTGATATCACTTTAAATAACTAGAAAACATCAACCTTGGAGACAACTTTAGTAATACTTTCAATTAACACAACAAACAACTAATACCAGAAATACGCCACCACATTAAACAATTTTCATTGATATCTCCATAGTTTCAAACATGCATCATAGTCTCATAATTGAAAAAAAATTGTAATCTATTGTATCTTTCTCCTATTCGATATTTGCTATTTGCTACCAAAAATGGATATTTATACATCAACTGCTTGAGAGGACCCATCCTTTCAGAAATATCTTATATTAAAAAAAAAAATAATTAAAAAGGAGTAATTAGGCTCTGTTAAGCCACAAATGAATCTTTGACAAGTGGTCCAAGTAGTCCCAACACTCATGTGTATCTGCATCTCCCAATGCATTCTGGATCACGATCTCCATTTTCACCATCTTTTCATTTTGTTCGCATGCTTCATCCAGTGTTGTATCTTTCTCAGTAGTTGTCTTTAGAATTTCTTGCAATATTGATTCACTTTCACCTTTCCACCTAGTCATTTCTTTTAATTTTCCTCTATCATCGAAGAATGCAGTCAATCACTTTTTGGTCATGGCATCATTTAATCCTTGTGCATCCCCTCACAATTCTTCAAAGAAGTCTCTGTTCTTTTTCACAAGATGATTTGCAGCCTCAATTGCTACATTATTGGAAACATCCCTTTGGTTTATTTCTTGAAGCTTCTCCTAAATCCTACCATCCATTCTTTCATGTTCTCACAATGTAGAAAAATTATGTGAGTGTGTTCCTCAGATCTTATTCAACCAAGTTGTTAGACTGGCTTGTATTTTCTTAATTACTGCTACAAGTGCATCATATTTCCCTTGAGAATATGCACTTGATCCTTCCCAATGATCTTTTTCTTGTGAAATTTCACCATGAGTGAGCAGCTTGGTTGACTTCATTGTAACTCCTAACAAATATTTCAGCTGGTTATTTTCTCTCAACATCCTCTCATTATTCATTTTGTACATTTCTCTTTCCTTGATTAACATTTGTATTTGAGCTTTGTTCAATTTTTCTACATTGATTCCAATCTCTAAAGTTGCCACAAGATCAGCCTCCCCAACATTTAGATTCATAACATGCATTAATTCTTTCTCAGTATCAATGAAAACTAATTTCATGTGAGGTGGATACAAGGCCCAAATCATCAATGACCCTTCATCTGGATTGTATTTTGACCCTGCATATACTTTTGTCACCTTATCTAGGCTGAGCTTGTGTGTAGCATTATTGTCCTTCAAAAAACTATCAAAGACTAATGCAGAATTGAGATCCAACCCTGGAAATATCATAACTCTAGCATTTTCTAACATTCGCCTTCCCTTCTCAGGGGTCATACCTGCCATCTCTCTATCCACACTCATCTTTAGGTTCTTCAATAGTTGTTCCTCATTACTTGGTGTAACATTATCAACCATTTCTCTTATCTCTTTTCCTTCTTTTTTATACAAGAATGCTTTAAATTCTGGAGAATTTATAAATTCATTATCTGATACAAATGATTTATACTCCACATGCCTTGCATTTGTATCTATATTATCTTCCACATTTAATTTCCTGGCAGGGTGGGTGTAGTCCTGAGTTCTCAATCTTGAAATCTTATTGGATTGACCCTGTGGCACATTACCCTCAAATGCCTCTTCCCCAGAAGATAACAATTCTATATCTTTCAACCCTTGATTATATTTTTCTACCACCATTTCTACTTCTTCAACTTCTAGGTTCTTGATCATATCATCAAACTGATAGGGTACATGTTGATATCGTCCAAATTTTATCTTTTGTCTAGCAGAATTGATATACCCTTATGGATCAAAATTCTTTCTAGGTTGCCCTCTTTTCAAATTTTACAGTTAACAGGAGGGTTAAGGGTAGAGGGTAGATGGTTTAAGGGTTTAGGGTTAAGGGTGGAGGGGAGAGAGATAGAGGGAGTGAGTGAGTGAGAGAAAGACCTAAGAGAGGGAGAAGGGGTAGGAAGGAGAGACTTGAGATAGAGTGAGTGAGTGGTGAGACACAGGAGAGGGAATGGTGCTGGCGGGAGAGAATTGAAGGAGAGAGAGAGAGATAGGAGGGATGGTTAAGGGTAGAGGTGGGGGTTTAAGGGTTAAGGGTTTTAGGATTTAGGGTTAAGGGAGAGAGATAGAGGGTGGTGAGTGAGAGATACCTAAGAGAGGGAGAGAGGGTAGGATGGAGAGATTTGATAGAGAGAGAGGGAGGGAGTGGAAGAGAGATAGAGGGAGGGGGGTTAAGGGTAGAGGGTAGATGGTTTAATGGTTTAAGGTTTAAGGGTTAAGGGTTTAGGGTTAAGGGTTAAGGGTAGAGGGAAGAGAGATAGAGGGAGTGAGTGAGTGAAAGAGAGACCCAAGAGAGGGAGAGGGGGTAGGAGGGAGAGACTTGAGATAGAGTGACTAAGTGAGTGAGAGAGAGATACCTGAGAGAGGGAGTGGTACTAGGAGGGAGATACCTGATAGAGAGAGAGGGAGAGAGTGGGAGAGAGATAGAGGGAGACAGGGTTAAGAGTAGAGGGTAGAGGGTTTAAGGGTTTAAGATTAAGAGTTATGGGTTATGGGTAGAGGGGAGGGAGATAGAGAGATTTAGTGAGAGAGAGAGGGAGGGAGTGGGAGAGAGATAGAGAGTAGAGGGTTAAGGGTAGAGGGTAGAAGGTAGAGGTTTAAGGGTAGAAGGGAGGGAGATAAAAGTGAGTGAGAGTGAGAGAGAGACTTGAGAGAGGGAGAGGGGTTAGGAGGTGATACTTGAGAGAGAGAGAGGGAAAGAGGGAGGGAGTGGGAGAGAGATAAGGGGTAGAGGGTTAAATGTAGAGGGTAGAGGGTTTAAGGGTTTAGATTTTAAGGGTTAGCGGTTTAGGGTTTAGGGTAGAGGGAGAGATGAGGAGTGCGAGAGAGTGAGAGAGACACGAGAGAGGGAGGGGAAGGAGGAGACTTGAGAGAGGTTGAGGTTTAGGGTTTGGGGTTTAAGGGTTAAAGAGTTAATGGTTTAGGGTTTGGGTTATGAGTGATGATGGAACTTCAAAGTTTTGTTCTCTATATTCTATTTTATCTGCCTTGTGTCTCTAGTCATCTATAATTGTTTAGGAAAAGCCTAAGGTTGGGGTTTTACCTTCTTCTTCATGTAAAACCCTAGTGTTAATCTTACACTTTGGATGGGATCTATTTGTCCGTTACTTTTTGGGAAGGTTTTAAAATGACTTAAGCCCCATCACTTCGTCTAGGTTGGGCCCCCTTTAGTTTTATCATTTTATTTCCTTCAACCGACTTTATTTTTCCTAAGTCTTTTGTTAGTCCTATGTTCCCTCATTAAAAAAACTTGTCATTGTTTGTCTTCGGCCTAGTGATGTTCCCTTATTCCTTTAGGGGAGAGGGCCTAGTAGTCATGCAGGCTAACTTTCTCAACATGTAGCAATTGACTAGACTATCGTAGAACCTTCATTTTTTTTTGAAATGTAGACTGGTCTCTTATTTATCTATATAACTAAGGTTTGGAGGCACGACTCATCATGAAACTTTCCACATCGGTAGATCTTTTGAGAAGTGTCTAAAATTTGAATTTTCAAAGGTTTGACCGAAACTTAATAATGAAACGCCCAATAGTTGAACCAAAAAAATATCAATTTTTGCTTGTAGAATATGATATTTTTATTTAAATTAAAATTAATATACAACCTAAATTAGGACAAATACTTATTGATAACCATAAATCTTTTGATATCTCTACCTTTTATATTACATATGGACTAATAGTTGAACACAAAAAATCTATTTGTTGTTATAAAAACAACACATAATTATTTAAAATACAACTTATATTGAACAAAAATGAACCAATAGTTGAACACTAAAACTTTTGAAAATCCTTCACATTTAATGGGAAAATACATGTTATTTATTGTGCTCAACTTTTATATTTGTGATAGGACAAACTAATAATATAAAATTATCAATGCTTGTACATTGCTACAATTGTTGTACATAAGAACAATATTTTTTCACTATGATAACAATACTTACTTAAATAGTGTCTTATTTTATTAAATGAGCATTTTATTTTAAATGATATACTTATAGTGGAGAGTTATGATATTTTATTTGAAACAAAAAAAAACTTATTTCACTTCTTCATGAATGTATTTATGTTTTTTTCATATAACATTTAGAGGTTCTCATGTGTTCAATTATGGGTCCATTTTTTATCAACATTTGGTTTTTTCTTTATTTTCATTTGGACTATCTATTTACAATATATAGTACAAATATGTGGTAAGACTGGGTATTATCATCATGATTGAGTGTGCAACTATTGGACCCCGCATGACTATTGGGCGCTCTCCCCTAATAAATGTTTTTATTTTGTAGAGGGACAAGTTCACATGGTTGTAGATCAATTGTTGTGTGATCTCAATCGTTCCCCTCCATCCTGCGATGACCCCACCACACTATATTTGTTGATCATGATATCACGGGCAAGCGCCACGTGTCTCATCCGGTGAAGCCAAAGGAATGATAAATATTTTGATGTGTCTTTAATAGATTTTGTCGTGGGTTACTAAATCAGTTATAAGATGCACGTGTTTGAAGTCAACGAAGATGTTACAATCTCAGTAGAAATGTGCTTGATGGTTAATAACAAGGCTAGTGACTGAGTTGAACAAAAAGGATTTCCAATGGTTGAGATCCATAGTTGCCCACCATCGTGTGATCAAAATTTGTGAGGTCTTTATTGATTACGATATCATGGGCGGGTGCCATGTGAATCTCCTTGGAAATGAGTAGTATGGTGGGCCCCTTATTGCCATGATAGAGACTATGTCAATTTTCTTTGAAGGCAGCCATTTGATGATCTGAACAAGGTGAAGGATCAATGGCTAATATTTGAATCTGCATCAAATGCGATTAGAGTTGTTCGTGCAGCGCACGAGTAAGCTTTAATGGAGGACATGACATCTACTACCATGGTTTGATCAAAATAAAGCAACTATTCTTCTGCTTTTGGTATCACAAAGCATTCAAAACATATTAAATGGGAATTGTAGATGGATATGTTCTGTATAAGGATTTGATAAGTAGTATTGGGTTAGAATACATGTCGATGAAATTTTAAAGCAATTTTCTCAAGGATCTTATATGTTATGTGTTAAATCTTTCATAAACCCTTAGATGTTTATGAATTTGACTCCCTCAATGGATATATGGCACTAATGTAAGTTGTACTAATTTGTATGGTTCAATATTTTGTTTTTCTTTACCTAGCGCTTGCTACAAATTGCAAATCAATGACTATTTTACACTATGGAATGTGTTGTAGCTATCTCATGCTCCAAATAGTTGATATTACCAATGGACAACCAATTCTATTTAGTATTATGCTATTATGTTGAGCTATTAAATGATATTATCTGTTGTTGTTAATGTTGTTTACGATAATGGTGTAGAGGTTGTAAATGCATTAAGGGATCACCCTCCTAGGTCTTTCAGAGCCCAAAGTGTAGGAGGTCTTTAAAATCCTTGTCAGTTGGTCTGAATGGGCTGGTCTAGGGTCCGGATGGAAATGGAATGACATAGGTAAATTGAAGACCAACTGGAAAGAAGGAAATGGAATAGGTAGGGGGGAGAGATAGAGGGTGGAGGAGGGAGAGAGGTGGAGAGATAGAAGGGCCTAAGGTCTAGAGCCTATGGGTTAATGGTTTTAGGGGCCGAGGGTTGTAAAGGCAGGAGGGAAGAGAGATAGAGGGGAGTGAGGAGAGAGGAGAGGACCTTAGAGAGGGAGAGAGAGAGGGAGGGAGTGGAGAGATAGAGGTTAAGCATAGGTGGAGGTTTAAGGTTAAAGGTTTAGGTTTTAGGTTTAGGGAAGGGGGGAGAGAGGACAGAGGGAGTGAGAGAGAGACGGAAGAGGGGGGGTGAGGGAGAGGGGAGGGTGGAGAGGATGGTGGACAAGGGAAGAGGGATGGTAGTGGATAGACGAAGGGGAGAGGAGGGGAGGGGACAGAGACCAGAGGGAGGGGGGACAGCAGGGTGGAGGGAACCCAAGTTTAGGCTCTTTAAGCACAAGGGCTGTCATGGGTTTAGGCCTAAGGGCAGAAGGGAGACACACAGAGGGAGTGAGTGAGAGATAGATAGAGACCCAAGAGAGGGAGAGGGGTGAGGAGAGACTTGAGAGAGAGAGAGGGTAGAGGGTAGACTTTGTTGGGTTCAGGTTTAAGGGTTATGGGTTTTAGGTTTAGGTTATGGGTAGAGGGGGAGAGAGAGGGAGGATTCAATGAGAGAGAGAGGAGGGAGGGAGAGAGATAGAGGAAGGATGGAAGAAGGGTGAGGGGAAAGATAGAGAGAGAGAGACCGAGAGAAGGAGAGAGGGTGGAGACTGGATAGAGGGATGGAGATAGAGGGTGGAGGGGATGGAAGGGCAGGGTTGGTGGTGGAGAGATGGAGAGAGTGAGAGAATGGAGGGGGATGAGAGAGAGAGAGGGTAGAGGGTTTATGGTTTGGGGGCTTTAAGGGCTAAGAGTTTAGATTTAGGGTTAAGGGCAGAGGGAGAGACAGGGATTTAGTAAAGGGAGTGGGAGAGAGATAGAGGGTTAAGAGTTAAGGGTAGTGTTGGTTGTTTTTACTATAACCAGGTTGGTATTCTAATCTACCTATGGAATTTCCAATTCCAATCAAGGGTAGCTCGAAGGACTTAGACCAACTGATGAGGACATTAAAATCCTCCTACACTTCGGGCTCTACAAGACTCGAGAGGGTGATTTGGCCTTAGTGTGTTTACAACCTCTGCACCATTATCATAAACAACATTAATATAAAATAGATGATCTCATTTAATAGATCAACACAATAGGATAATACCAAATAGAATTGTTTGTTCATCAGTATTATCAACTATTTGGAGCATGAGATAACTATAACACATTTCACAGTATAAGATAGTCATTGATTTGCAATTTGTAGCAAGCTCCAAGTAAAGGAAAACAAATATTGAATTAGATGAATAAAAACAACCTAGATCAATGCCATATATCCATTGTAGGTGTCAAATTCATAAGTATCTAAGGGTTTATGAAATATTTATCACAACATATAAGATCCCTGATAACATTGCATTACAATCTTATCAATATGCATTCTAACCCAATAATACTTATCAAATCCTTATACAAAACATATCCACCTATAATCCCATTCAAGCATTTTAATTAATCCCTTGAATTAAAGCTAAAATAAGGATCATACACACCAGAACAGTGAGATGAATGAAACAAACCTTATTCATCTTATTCAAAATTCAGATATGCATGTACAATGGAGAGACATGAGTTTGAATTTATCATTTCAACTCAAATGCTAGTACTGTTATACAACATTAAATCCCCATGAATTCAAAACCTATTATAGAATGACTCAAAACCTAAATTGTATTTCCCCTTAAAGCATCAAATTTTACAATTTTCTCTACAACATCACCTAGAATCAACCCAAAATTATCTAACTTGCTAACCTGTACTTCTGGCCTTGAAATCCTTTTTATAGAAAATGAAGGAGCAAACAAGAATCAGGCTAGAAAATATACGTGTCACCAGCCAAATGGAGCACCTAGTGATATTCCAAAAATCGTCACAACAACCATCACCCTGGAGAATATTCCTATTCATTGTGCCTGCTGAGAAAGGTCGATGCAGCAACAAAAGAGCCTCAAGAATCCCGCTCCAAGTCTGTTACCAAAAATAAAACTAGAATCCGTTGTAATTGGAACAACTGATTTTCCAACCGTTAGCAGCCCACTCTTTTACTCCTCCTCAGTTAAATACTTATTTACCCATTTTTGATATTCCTCATAAGTTGGCCAGTCAAAATTAATTACCTCATTCACCTTGACATTATAAGGTGTGTATTTAACTACAACCTAATTTGCCTCTCTTTCAAAAGATTCCAAAAATGAGTTGGTGCCAATGATTTTGTCCATACAACTCACCAAAAAATCATAATTTGAGTCATCACAAATTAATTTAATTTGATCATTGATGACCTCATTTTCCTGATCATGCCACTGTTGGAGTGATCTGATATTCCCCTACTCATCAATTATGTCAAGTAACAATGTGTTACACCAATCATCAAAATTCTTCACCAACTCTTTAATCTTCCTACTCAAGTCATCTGGTAAGGTCTGAAAACCTTGCAATTATTTAACTAACACTTGAGTAGGTCTTAATGATTGGGGCCTATTATTTATATCAAACCTTTAGGCCTTATACATTATATCTAAATCACTGGCCCTAGGGATCCAATTTTCAGTTAATGGTATAACTACCTCCTGATCCCTATCAATATTATTTATTGCATCTAATAATAAAGAATATAAAGAATATATAGATGATAATATATTATCAACTTTCTCATTCAAATCCTTAAGACAGTAGTAATAGTCTCCTTTTTCTTTAAAAGGGATCCCTCCTCACTTACCTTCAATGATGCTTGTAATTCTTCAATTTTGTGCATTAGCTGCTTCTTCGTATGATCAACAGAGCATTCTACCTCTTCATCAATTGTTCTAAAGAAGGGGTGAGTGAAGGATTTTGACTAGGAGACCCTAGTGTGGAAACAATAGGAGAAGCAGGAGGCATTGACCTTGATGTAGAAGGCAATGTAATGATCCTTGGAGCACTTGATGTTTCCCCAATCTGTTTGTACCTTAACCTATCCACCTCAGTCTCCAGTTCAATATTCCTTTGCTATATCTTACTATACTCCTCAATTAAAAGATTATATTTCTCCATTAGGCTTTTCTTTTCAGCCTCCTCTCTTTCAGTAGTCTTTTGGGCCAATTTGGCCACATTTACAGTTAAATTAGTAGCCTTAGTGGTTGAGGTCTCTGAAGCCCTCTTTATTATTAACCCTCTAAAATTTGGGTTAATATCAATAATATTTTTCTTTTTCCCTTGAGGAGCCAATGCCCAAATTGCCAAGGTCTCATATTCTTCACTAAAGGAAAAATCTTGCAACGCTGCCTTGACCTCTTCTTCAGAGTCTTGCAAGGCATGCTTAGAAATTATAATAACATTAAAAGCTACAACATATACAATGTCCCATTAAGGTAAAATCAAGACACCAGCCTGACTTACCAGTTTTCTTCCTTCCTCAGGAGTGATGTTCTTGAATTCATCCATTAATCCAGCTTTCACTTCATCATCATTCTCTTGGTCTAACTTGTCAGGCCTCAATTCTCTTCTCTTCTTACACTTATCATGGTATTCTTCAAATTTAATCCTCCATACCAATTGCAAGAAGATAATATTTTTTACAAATGAATCATCATCTAGAAACTCCTTACATGCTTCCATCCTTGCATCTTGCACATATTTACCTTTTATATCCAAGTCCGATAAAATCAACTCAATTGGCCTAGGAGGGGAAGGCATGCCAATCTACATATCCTAATCAGTAACAACAATTTCATCCATCAAAGCCTCTTGTGGTTGATCAGTTCTTTGCCTCTTAGGTCTTGGCTCAAATGGTGGTGATGAGGGACTATCCTAAGGTGATGACTCCAAATCAATGATTTTAATTTCCCTAGGCATTTTGAATTGTGGACCTGGTTGTGTAGGAAATTTAATTATTTTTTTTCCTTTTCTATCCACTTCCTCCTCATCACTGTTGTCATCATTTTTCATCCTATAAATGGGCCACCTTTCTGTAGGTCGGTATGTTGGCCTTGTCTCAATTGGCCTGGCACCTTGTTCTTGTACACCCAAACTCAATTCTAAGTTTATCTTCTTGGTCCTCAAGGTTCCCATAATTTATTTGAAGTTCTCCATTAGAAAGTCAATTTTCTTATGGTACGGACTGAACTCCAACATTGGATCATACTTTGGATCCATTTTGTGCACAATATCCAATAGCTTATCATAAGCTATCCATTTCTCCTTGTTCAACTCCTGCCTATTTAGGTCAAATTCATTTCTAATCAAATCCTCAGGAAATTTGAACTCATGCACAAACTTACCACCTTTTTATTCTTTGTTTCAAAAGGGCAAAGAAACCCTCAAGATCATGCTGCTACTTTAGACCACACCTCAAATGGTAATCTTCAAATAATTTTCCAAAATGCACCTAGCCTCCTTTTGGAAATACAAAATCTGATACCACTGTATAATCAAGGAAAAAAGTTCCTTTACCCTTCCCAGTAAGGTTGTCCTCATGGATACAACCAATCTGCCACATAACCTCTACAAACCCCACTCTTGGTGGCACATTGTATGGCAATATATGAGGGGTCCCTTGAAAATTGTACACCCTCAAAACAGTGCTGACTAAGTATGGAATTATGTCACCCCAGTTATGGCAGACTTTCAATTCTAGCCTCCTCCCCTTTGGTATGAGGAAATAATGCAATTCCTCAGGAATCTGGGTACATTCACCATCAAGCTGGACCTCAATCTAGAAGCAAAACAATTATCAAATTGCACATAACTGGTGTTTTCCTTATTACAAGATAAATCTGCAGCCCATATTTATACTGGAAATCTTTCTCCATCAACTAATTTCCTTAATTCCATCTTCTTAGAGAAAAAGTCAGCATTCTTGAACAAGAACCTATACATTAACAAAGAATACCAAAAGAATTGAGTGCATGTATCATTTTTCTGCAACTTCAACATCCCTTCATGTATCCTTTCAGTGAAGAAAGAAGAAAAATCATAAGTTATAGAGAAGTTAGGGTGTTGTATTTGCACCCCCATGAACATGTAAGCAATGTGCATCACAGTACTAGGATTGAAACCTAGAATCTGGCATAATGAATAAAAAGTGGCCAAGAAATGATTTGCAAAACAGTTTAATCTGAAAGGTTCTTGGTCACTAGGGCTAATATGAAATATTGAACCTCTTGCCCTAGCCAAATGAGGTGGGAGCAACTTGGCTCTGAAAATTGACTTCAACTTCTCATATTCTTGCTTCATCTCCTCAAGATTGATTGGAACCAAGTACACACTAGGCTCACTCAAATCAAAAACCTGTTGGAATTCTTCTCTGTTAATGCATAACATAACCCTTCCATCATTATCTCTGATTACCCATGTGACAAGGTCATATCGTGCAACAACTACCCTAAGCAAGTCTACATCAGGGAACACATTTGGCACCACTAGCTTCCCCAAATCATACATCCAGTCATTCAAAAAGGGGTGAGGAAAATTCCTCTATGCATACACAATCTGAACACCTCCAAACCTATGAGAGGAACCCTAGCATCAGCTATATTGGAACAATTATATACTAACTTTCCCCTAGGATTTTTTCTCGCATCAAAACCAATCCCTTCTTCCTATCATTTATTGACAAGGTAAATTGATCTATGAATTCATCATATAGGTTCCTATTTAAATAATCAATGTGGCCAAAATGTTGCTTTGGTGGTGCCATCTTAGATAAACTATGGCCTCTTTACAATTTCAAACTTTAAACAACTAGGACTAACCAGAAATATGAAATTATAGAATAAAACCTACAATTTCTCACAATTTAGTTAACCTATAGCCCTAAAACATTTAGAAACAAGCCCTACAACAATCACACAACAAATTTTCCCAAATTCAAGTTCAAAATAACCAGGAGACGTAGAAATTAACTCACAGCTTTGTGGTTACATAAACTCCAACTTCTTGTTGTAGCAATTCTTAACTTCGTCTTCGGCTTCGAGATTGCTTCATAAAGATACTTGAATGATTTATGATACAATAAAAGTAGGATAATTGTTTTTATTTTGATCAAATCATGCCAAAAAGTGTCTCATTTGCCATTAAAGCTTGCTTGTGCACTGCACGAACCACTCCAATTGTATTTGATGCAAATTTAAATATTAACCATCGATCCTTCACTTTGATCAGATCATCGAACGAATGCCTTCAAAAAAGCTCACACAATAATCCACATGGCCATAAGGGCCCACCATACCATACGCTACCAAGGAAATCCACGTGGTGTTCACCCACAATATCACGATCAGTAAAAACCTTGCAACTTCCAATCATGCAATAGCGGGCAACTGTAGATCTTGATCATCTACTATCTTGTTCTTTCAATACAGTCGCCAACTTTTCCATTAACTGTCAAGCATCTTCTCCACCGAGATCATAACATATCCACTAATTTGAAACATGTGCATCTCACAAACACTTTAGTAACCCGCTACATAATGTATTAAAGCCAAATTAAATTACTAAAGTATTTCATTGTCCCTTCGGCTTAACTAGATGAGACACATGGCGCTTGCCTGTGATATCGCAATCAATGAAAGTAGTGTGGTGGGGTCATCACTGGATGGTAGGGAGTGGCTAAGATCAAATGATAATTGATCAACGATCACACAAATTTGTCCCCCTCCAAAATAAGACATTTATTAAAAGAATGAGGGGACATCACTAGCCAGATAATAAACAATGACATAAGTATTTTTAAAAATATGAAGCGCAGGCCCATCCAAGACTTGGGGAAAAATAAAATCACGCGAAGGAATTAAAACAATAAGACCAAGAGGACCCAACCTAGACAAAACGATGGGGAATAATTTGTTTTTAAAACCCCTCCAAAAGTAACAACAAAATAGATCCCACCCAAGGCATAAGATAAACAATAGGGTTTAACATGAAGACAAAGATAAAACCCCAATCTTAGGATTTTCCCAACACCATAAAAGACTAGTAACATAAGACAGGATAGGAAAGGAACACAAGGAGCAAAAAATAAAGCTCCATTAGGCAATGTTGGAACATTTATACACTAATCCCTCCCCTAGGGTTTTTCCTCGCATTAAAACCAATCCCTTCTTCCTATCATTTGTTGACAAGGGAAATTGATCCAGGAAGTCATCATATAGGTTTCTACTTAAATAATCAATCTAGCTAGAGTGTTGCTTTGTCGGTGTCATCTTGAGTAAACTAGGGCTTCCTTGCTATCTCAAACCTTGGACAAACTAGAGCTAAACAAAATATGAAATTACAAAACATAACTTTGCAATTTCCCACAATTCTACCTCTCTCAGGTCTCTCTCTCTCACTCACTCCCTCTATGTCGCTCCCCTCTACCCTTAAACCCTAAACCCTAAACCCTTACTCCGCGGATGATTTCGAGGAAGAAAGTTTTTGATTTCGGAATCTGGACTTTGACCCGGATCTTTGACCGACCCTGAATCTGAGCGATTTTTATTTCCGGACCCTATTTTTCTGATTTTTCGATTTTTGATGTTTGATTTAGGGACGATTTTGAAAAGTGATTTATTTGAGTCGATTTTGAGCTCTTTTTCTTCGATGTTTTCGACGCGCGCGACGATGATTTCTGACGCCTGACGACGGACTTGAACTTTGAATCCCGGACTTCGAATCGAATCGAGAACGAGATTTATCTTTTTATTTCCTGATCCTTTGTGCTGATTTGTCTGATTTTTGACGGATCCTGCTGATTTGATTGACGATGATTGATTTTGACGAAAGCCGATTTTTAAAGATGATGATTTTGATGCCGATTTGATCCTGATCCTGACCGATTGATTTGATTTTGATCTGAAATTGATCTGATTTTGATTTGATCCTGCTGGAGAAAAGATGTTTGAGATTTACGATTTCGATGATTTTGATGAAAAGATGATTTTGCCGATTTCCGGACTCTGGACCTGAACGACGATTTTGACGGACTTTGATTTTGATGACGCTGAGCTTTTGACGATGATTTCTTGATTTCGGACGAACTGACTTGAATCTGATCTCGAATCCTGATTTGATTTCGGATTCTGACGATTTATTTTGATTTCGATCTTCGACAAAAAAAAAGATGATGATTTCGACTTCGATCCTGAATCCTGAACGTGATTGGATGATTTCTGGACTTTGATTTCGATTGATTTTGACGCGGAGATCTGATTTTGAGCGATTTCGATCGGATCTTCGGACCTGAATCCTGAATCCTGAATCCTGGAACTTGATTTTGACGCGCAGATTTCGCTTGAATTTTTCGACGATTTTTGAGTCGATGATGATGATGATTTTGTTTTTCTTCGATTTTTCTTTTTGAGTCGTAAAAAGTGATGATGATTTTGATTTTTTCGATTTCGGATCTTGAATTTCGAACGATCGATTTTCGGAGCCGGACGGTCTTGTTTTTGACATTTCGGGATGATTTTTCTTTGATGAGGATCGATGGATTCCGAATCCTGACCCCGGAATCCTGACTTTTTTAGGTTTTTCGATTCGATTTTTTTGAAGTTTTTTGATGATTTTGATTTCTCTTTTTATTTTGAATCTCTGAATTTTAACGGACTTTGGACCCTGAATGAATCCTGAATTTTGATTTTGATCTCTGATTTTCGAAACGATTTGATTTCATGAAAAGCGGATGATGATTTTCGCCTGATTGGACTTCTGGATGGATCCTGATTTGCCTGACGGAGATCTTTGATTTTTTCGATTGACCGGAACGATCCCGGATCTGAACTTTATCCTGATTTGACGGATTTTGACGGAATGCCTGATCTTTGTCAAAGATTTCGATTGATTTTGATGTGCGGATTTGATTTCGGAACTTTAATCTCGAATCGACCATCTGAATCGAATTTTTATTTTGAGTTTCGATGCCTTTGATTGTCTTTAATTTTTCCGATTGTTTTTCTTTTAGAGCCTTTTTCATTTCCGACGGACTTTTATTTCCGGACCGAGCGACGCTGATTTCCGACTTTGATTTTCCTAACTCTCTCTCTCTCACTCATAAGTCTCTCCACTCTACCCTTAGCCCTCTACCCTTAACCCTTAAATCCTCTACCCTCTATCTCTCTCCCACTCCATCCCTCTCTCTCTCACAAGACTCTCCCTCCTACACAATCTCCCTCACTCAGTTCTCTCTCTCACTCCCCCCTATATCTCCTGACTGAAGATTTAACGACCCCCTTTGATCTCAAAAGCGGAGTTTATGATGAGTTTGATCTGATTGAATCTGATTTCGATTCCTCCCTCTCTCAATCTCTCTCCCTCCTTGATTTCCCCTCTCTTCTGATTTTCTCTCTCTCACTTCTCTATCTCTCTCCCTCTCCTTAAACTCTTTAACCCTTAAACTCTAAACCCTTAAACCCTCTACCCTCTATACTTAAACCTCTACCCTCTATCTCTCTCCCACTTCCTCCCTCCCTCCCTCTCTCTCTCAAGTCTCACCTTCCTACCCCCTCTCCCTCTCTCAAGTCTCCCTCTCTCACTCACTCTTATCTCCCTCCCCTCTACCATTAACCCTCTACCCTCTATCTCTCTCACACTCCCTCCCTCTTTCTCTCACTGAATCCCTCTATCTCTATCCCCTCTACCTGTTGGTTGTTTTTACTATAACCAGCTTGGTCTTCTAATTTACCTATGGAATTGCCAATTCCAATCAAGGGAAGCTCGAAGGACCTAAATCAACTGACGAAGATTTTAAAGAACTCCTACACTTTGGGCTCTACAAGACCCGGGAGGGTGATCCCTTAATGCATTTACAACCTTTGCACTATTATCATAAACAACATTAACAAAAATAGATAATCTCATTTAATAGCTCAACATAATAGCATAATACTAAATAGAATTGGTTGTTAATGAGTAATATCAACTATTTGGAGCATGAGATAACTACAACACATTCTACAGTGTAAAATAGTCATTGATTTACAATTTGTAGCAAGCGTTAGGTAAAGACAAACAAAATACTAAACCATACAAATTAGGACAACTGACATCAATGCCATATATCCATTGAGGGAGTCAAATTCATAAACATCTAAGGGTTTATGATAGATTTAACACATAACATATAAGATCCTTGAGAACATTGCTTTACAATTTCATCATGTATTCTAACCCGATACTACTTATCAAATCCTTATACAAAACATATCCACCTACAATCCCATCCAAGAATTTTAATTAATTCCTTGAATTAAAGCCAAAATAGAAATCATACACACCACAACAGTGAGATGAACGAGACAACCCTTGATTATCTTATTCAAAATTCAGATATGCATGTACAAATGAGAGACATGAGTTTGAATTAATCATTTCAATTCAAATGCCAGTACTTTCATAAAACATCAAATCCCCATGATTTCAAAACCTACTATAGAATGACTCAAAACCTAAATTGCATTTTCCTTAAAACCATCAAACTTTACAATTTTTTCTACAACTCTACCTAGACTCGACCAAAAAATATCTAACTTGCTAACCTGTACTTCTGGCCTTGAAATCCTTTTTATAAAAAATGAAGGAGAAAACAAGCATTGGGCCATAATGTACCTTTCATTTCACATGCTTTTCTTCACAAAACTCTTGAGGACAACATCGATACCTTCTTTATTTCTCATCCTACACCGTATTCATGCATCCTACAATTACAACAGTATCCATGGGGCCTCTTAGACAAGCTATAGTAATCAACGAAAGTGTAAGAGCCCCTTTATATCATGTTTGAACTTCAAAACCTTCAAAAATAGGGTAACCAGGCTGTATGCAAAGAAATGAAGCTTTCTAACACAAATCAATTCCTTAAGCCCTCAAATCAGATTCAAATCAAATCAACCATTGAACAACCACCTCTACAACTGACTTTTTAATCTTTTACGATCACATGAAACATAAAACACACTAATTTCAAGGTTGTTAACATCACTATTGAAATGTTTTAGTTTTTTGACCTTTCAAACATTAAAAAGTACATTAAATTAATTATGTAATGGCATAAAAATTAAAAAAATCATGAATTAATTATGTAACCACATAATTCAAATATAATTCTATCAAGAAATTAATATCAAATAGATAATATAATCACATAACTCATACATTTCAATGCCATTGATCTTCTTCATCCAATTCTTTGTCTATATCATCTGATTCAGATTCAACATTGTAAGGATTGGTCATATAATCATCATCATTATCAATATCAGTTTCAATAATGTCATCATCCAAACGGATATCATCTTCATGAACATTAACTCCTACATCATCATTATCTAGTTCCTCCTCTTCAACATCTTTATCAGGGACATCATGAACTAACTATTGATCCTGATCATCATCTACATCATCTTCTAGTTCTTTGGTATCTTCTTCTTCCACCACATTATACTTTACTGACCTTCCTCTTGGATCATGTCTAACAAAAAATGACCAACCTGGTTTACCTGGAACCTCTGAGTAAAATACCTACTCACATTGGCTTGGAAGAACATAGGGCTCATTTCCAGCTCACTCGATCGACCTTGTATTAACCATGGTAAATCCATTATCATGTTCAATAACAGTTCTCTCGGGATCATTTTCATTCAATCGTAGCCTATACCATAGGATGACGAACAAAATTAATTTGAAGGACTTAAAGTCACACTCAAGTCTATCATCCAAAATCCCATAGTATCAATTTTCTAAGACTTCTGGATGTATGTCGCTTCTAGATGAAACATTAGTCACCTAAAAGACTGCAGTTATACTAGAATCACGAGTTTTCTTCATGTCATCCAACAATTTGATTCAAAATTTATGACCATTGCACCACATAGCCTTGTGGTGTTTCACCTGCAATATGTCAAACATGTGAAAATTATTGCAATATCGTCAGTTGATAAACATATTTATTCTTGGCCAAATGTATGCAAAGAAAAATATCTCAACATATATATACATCAATATAATTGAAAATAATTAAATAATATGGGTGATTAATATATTTATGCGTACCTATTTATCTCTTAAACCATATGCTAAATCAATTTCCCTTTGTGTAACATTGGAATCTCCATTGCGATGAACTTCTTTAACCAATGAAGCCACACCTTCCAATGTTAATGTGTGACCAGATTGTTGACATCGTTCAATCTATATTGTCATCCAATCAAGATTGTTTGCGATGTACAAATGTAGTGCATCCCACTCTCGACCAACTGTATAAAAAAAAAAAAATTCACAAACGATGTATAATTAGTTAAATACCACAGTATACAACCTTAATTTATAATTGATGTATATTGAAGATTAAAAATTAAATAAGTACAATATACATAAAAACCATATGTAAAATGTATTCCAATTAATCTCCATGACCATCTTATAATTACCTCTCACTTTCCTCAATCTACCTTTCTCCATCAGGTACTCCCCTTCGAATTTGTTAATGGATTTGGGATCCCAAATGCAATCTACATGGATCTTTGCTACAAACTTAGGAAGATATTCACTAATGTACACCATGGTCTCATATACCATATATCCCTCCACTATAGAACTCTCAGGATACACTCTTTGTCTAACCAAAGCCTTCAAAAATTTCAAATGTCTCTCAACCATCCACATTGACCTTGTGTGTATAGGTCCACACAGTTCAATCTCCTCAACTTGGTGTTCTTGTGCATTGAAAAATGTTGAAGGTAGACACTTTTTCATTTCACACATTAGACGAGGAATTTTTCTCTTCTAATAATTTATATTTTTTTTATGGATTTCTTTAGATGACAACCATCTACAAGTGATTCAAGGCACAAATATATTAACGATATTTAACAAAAATATATAGTATATTACATAACAAGTAAAAAAAATAGAAATTATAAGATGTATTAAACGAATTGAACAAATATCGCTACTTACCTCATGTATTTTCCAATATCATATATAACTTTCTTGACATTGTTGTCAAAGTTGTTTGGGAGAGATAGAGGTAGAACACACTACAACAATTATAAAATGATCTTTTCATTATTTTTCCAAAAGTAGTTAACATAATACACTGAAAAGTACATGCATCATACAAGTGTATATAATATACCAGAATAATTACCTTAATGAAGGTATGCTAATCATGTGTTTTCATCCCTAACCCAAATTCACCTTTCTTTGTTATTATATTGTTTATGTTCGCAACAAATCCTGTGGGAAATTGAATTTTTCATATGACTTATTTTATAGCATTGCTTTGCTGCTCTGCTAATAACCAAGGAAGGGTACTTATATTAATTTGTTCTCCATCGCTATTTAATTGAATGAAATTTTTCATTGCATGATTGGCTTCCTGAATGTCACTACAATTTTTAACAATTTTTTCTTTATCATGCCTTCCATCCAATATTTTCCATAACATTTCTATTATATTCTTTCTGAGATGCATTGTATCAAACTAATGCACAATTTGTAGCTACCCATAGTAGGGAAACCTACTAAATTGTCTGGGATAACTTTTTAGTCCCTGTGGAAGTTGACCATTAATGCCTTGATGACCTTCATGAAGCATATAAGTTAAACAAATCAACAACGACAATCATTGTCAATTACAGCATGAGTAAACACAACACAATATAAAAATATAAATTCAAAACATATCATATATGATACATAAACAATTTGATCTAATGTATAACCTTGACGATTAATTCTATTATATTCCAACTTCCATAGGCGAGGTGTCATTCTTCATGGTTTTGATGTAGTCTCTTCTTTCCCATTGAAAAGATGTTTTTTAGTAGTTCGATACTTATGATTTATATGGAGGAAGTGCCTATTCTCATCAAACACCTGCTTTCCTAAACTTGTTGAATGACGAGATTTGATCTTTGGACCACAAATTGGACATGCAAATTTTTCCTTTGTTTGAAGACCTGCAAGATCATATATAATTGGATTAAATATGTCAATTTTTATAATTATATATAATGAATAGATTATTTTAAAAAAATGCATGATATATACTTCATAAAATTAAATATTGTTAAAGCACAGTCAAACATTATAACATACCACAAAAATATGTCAGACCTAGGGCATCATGAATTGTCCATACAATCATTGCATGGAATTGAAATTGTCTTTTTCCTATTGATCTAGAGACGTCATACATAGTGACGCCATTCCATAACTTTAGTAACTCTTCGATAAGAGGCTTGATATATAAATTCATATCTTTAACTTGGTACTTACCTAGTTGAATGAACATAAACATTACATAATTATTATAACCATTTTACTGAAATATATATAAATTAATGTACATGACTATTGAATGAAAAAAAATGTCATTATGCAACAAATAAGACAAATGAGATGCTACTACGTTAAATAAAATTGATGTAAACAAATACCTAGAACAATCATTGACAACATTATGTGCTCCCTCTTTATTGAAATCCATGTAGGAATGTTATTGTTGATAACAAAAATAGGACACACTAAGTAAATAGATCTCAGAGCTCTCCAAATGGATTGACACCGTTCGCTCCCAATGAAAGCCTGAGATTACGAGGTTCTTCTTTAAAGTGTGGCAATTTTTCCTCCACATCCCTAAATGCTGAACTATCCATAGGCATTCGAAGAATGTCATCTCCACTTCTATTATGTGCATGGTAATCCATAAATTGTGCTAAGCTTTCACACCTAAACAATCATTGCATATGTGAAATAATTGGAATATAACGAAGAACCTTGCGAGGCACCTTTTTTGTTAGTTGATCTGTTCGATATCTACTAATATGACATTTTGAGCATTCTATTGCAAATTCATGTTGTTTATGATATATAATATTGTCATTGGGACATGCATCTATTGCTTGATACTCCATTATGATATCTTTCATAATGCTAGATAAATCTCAATATGAGCGAGGTAAAATATTTGATGGTGGTAATAAAAATTCACCAATCAATCTACAACAAAAAATAATTTTTTAATATAAAGAATATTAATGGTACATATTTCATCCTTTATTTACTAGTGATGAACTAACAACAATTAAAATAGATGAAAAAAGATGACATATATGACATACCTTAACATCCGTGAGATTGCTACATTTGATAAACCATTCATAACCTTCAAGTTCAACAAATACAACAGAGAGAAGAGTTGTTTGGAAGCCTTCATAAAGGCGCTCGTATGCATTCTCAAGTACAAGTAAATCATGAACATCATCAAAGTCATCTCGATCATCATGATTAGCTCTGCCACTAAATGTGTCATGGATCAATGTATTTGTACCATCATCTTCAACTGTGTTTTCTGGTGCATGATCATCTTCTTCCATAGGATCATTAACTTCATCTTCGATATTCAAAGCTCCATGTTCATCCGCTTGCAAAACCACATTTTCTGGGCCGTGATAATCCATATCATCTTCCCTAGGGCACCCCACCTTTATAATAATGATAGAAACAAATAAACCATGATCATTATCAAGTGATTTTATATATATATATATAATGTTAAAACGATATAAACATTTACAAATTCAATCAATATAAACACATATAATGAACAACTTACCAATGGACGATAATCATGGCCCCCTTCAACGTGACCATACTGCCTACAATGTTTGTCGGTTGTGATTAAAATTTGTCTCATCTTTAAGCCCTTGCAATTATTGCAAGGACAATAACATTTCCTATCACCCTTTCTTTTCAATCTAGCCCACAATCTATCAAGTGTCTCTTTATTTTGTTCTAGACTAATATTATTTGACATAATTTTTATTTACTAAGCTTGACTATTTAGATCTTCAAAAAATATCAAACTCACACTCCAATAATTTTTATTCATAGACAAGTAACAAAATCTAATAATTTTGATATTTTACACCAAAAAAATTTGGCATGCAACCACCCGTGCTAAAGAGAAGATAGTCTGAAGTTAATGACCCTAAAAAACACTTTAAAATGCTAATTCCAAAACTTATTAAATTCTGATTTTACTATGATTTCCAACCGTTAGACTCCTAAAATCATAATATTAAACTTGATCGCAAATTTCCTACAACGATGGATGTAGCGAGCTAGTAAGAGCAAGTGACCTATTCCTAAGGAGCAACAAGTCAGAATCATCGTTGCTAATGTCAATACGGATTTATCCTTTTAGTTAAAGATGAGATGTGTCACTTCTTATGACGAGCTTATCCCTAGGGTCCTCAACACTATGAGAGCCCTAATCGCACAGGGAAGCACACACTAGTAGAATTTGCCAAATAAATGATTAGGTGAGTAAAAATTTTAGTCACAACAACTAAAAATGACTAAATTCTTCTCATTTTTGCAACTCAGCTATAAATGAGTAAATAAACTACTAGTTTGGTTGTTGATTAAAAATTATTTAGTCACACAAATAAAAATGACTAAATAGTTAGTCATTTATTTAGTCACAATCCATTTGAATAAATCATTTAAGGAATCAAGAATATAGCTCACCAAAATACTCTAAAAATTTAATAAACATACCCTAAAACTTTTGTCAAAATCTTATTTTCAAGCGTAGCCCACCAGAAATGAGTTTTCATTTTAATAAACATACTCTAAAACCTTCGTCAAAACATTATTTTCAAGCATAGATCGCCAAAATGGAGAGGTGTTTCAATAAAGAATGATAGAGAATAGTGAGGAGATGCCCGTGAAAGGAGGCATAGGATTCATTGTTGCTTATCTCATTCCTACTCTACTCAACAAATCTTACATTGTTCCTGCTACTATTTGTAATCTAGGTATTTACTTGACATATATTTGCATAATCTCAAATTCCTTTAGAGGATTTTGAAGTAAATATGTATCCTATATAGGGTTTAGAATGATTTATTTTAATTAAAAAAATAAATAAATGATGTATTTCCCTATAATTAGATAATGTGGAGATCTCCTAAATTTTCCCCAGCACACTATCCTCTTTGGCACTGTATTCATTACTCTAGCTACTAGGGTTTTGCATGTGACATCTTTAATATCTTCATGACCGTGGCTTTTAAATAGATCTCAGTCTTTTCTTTAATCCTTTTCATGGTAACCCTTGAGTTCCATAATCCACCTTCAATCTCTTCTAAGAACGTTGTCTTAAGCTAGACTGCATAGTATGCATATAAAGAAGTCCTTCATACCTGCATTGTTCCAAACCACCACTCACTGCCTTGCTTAAAATGTTGCCTCCATAAGCACAATAGCATGTTTTAAAATCATGGTTGCCAATGATTGACCATTCATGTCATCACTTTCATCAAGATACAATGATATTTTGGTCTTCAAACTCAAGGCATTATGCAAGATAACATTGTGAATTGTTTGTTATGTACAATTTGATTTTCTTGCACATTTACTACTTTGCTAATTTCCTTTAAGACTGGGTATTGCACCCTCAACTGCAATCTCAAACAACTCACTCACTATCACTTGAAGATTCCTTTCATGAGAATCCTTTTATAAAATCAAACTATGCCCTATAGATTGCCTATTTACTACAGGGGACTCATTGTTTCATGGTATTGTAGATCTTAAGATCCTTCAACCTTATTGACACTGCTTCATAGTCCACAAGGTATTATTCACTATTCTCCCATCTTTGATGAGTCTCAAAACACTGCTCAAACATGCAATCCACTACCTCCATTATACATTAATGGCTAAGAAGAAACATTGAACCTATGATTACCACTGTTACTTCATTTGGATAGTCATTCCCTGATTTTATTTTCCTTGTCTAACACTACCAAAAGCATTTGAAAAACCCTTAAGGTCAGCAAGGGGGTAAGGAAACTCACTGTTAAAATCTCCACTTTACTATGCAAAGTTTGAGCTTTATTATCTTGTCACTGCTTAGCCTCTTTTTAATTGTCACATCTCAAGTGACTGTCATTCTTCTTACCATAGATTGCATTTACAAATTTCAATAAGCTACATAGTGTGATTATTATTGGCTACAATCTTTATATTGCAAGATTTTTTTATTAGCTACAATGTATCAATCTTTCTGGTATTGCAACCCCACTAATCTGCTAGAGTTATTGTTTATGTTTCTATGAAGGACTAGGGTTTGTACCCTAATCATGCTCTTACCAATGCTTCTATTGGTATTAGAAAACAACCTTAAATCTTGGGTCAGAAAATTAGTTGTCTTGAAAAAGTTGTGGTATGATCTTGGATTGTATCCTAGAGTGTGTGGGAAGCTTTTGTTTGATCATTAAGGTACGTAAACCTGATCAGGGAAATGTATCCTATATTGCATGGGTCTTGCTTTAACACTTTCCATAATGGTTATTAGTAGATCACATTATTATAGTTTGTGGTAACCCAAGATTGCATTCAAGTATGTAACAAACTTGGTTTGTAATTTTTAAGCTATACACTTTTAAGTAACATTCATAAGGTTTAGAAAATCTTGATCACTCTCTAGAATAGCCCATTAAACATGGGTTGTGCTTGAATGCACTACATAATTGATTCAACACAACCACTCTACATATCAACAAGAGTTATAGGCTCTTTATTGCAGCAAGAGGTAATCACTCTTGGATCATGCTATAATTACATCGTAAGCTGAATTTGAGACAACCTAAATGCACCCGATAATGATTGATACCTACATTATCCAACCTGAATTGACTACATTATATGAGTTCCTCCATTTCTATCACAAAATAGCCACATTAAACTTGGGTCACACATGAATGCATCTTGTATTTGTTATAGTACAACTGTGCCACATGACCAATAGAGTTATGGATCACATAATTATAGTCACAAGAATCTGTTCCTTGGTTGTGATCTTATGGTGATTCCACACAACAAAATATGGAAATGAAATTCTCAAAACCCCAAACCTCTAAAATGAAATCTGATGAGATGTTGCTTTAAAATATGATTTTCAAACTTGGAACTACAAATCTAACTTCACAACTAAATTCTACAAAAAGACAATGACTACCCTCAACCTGGCAATATCTTCTTGAATTTTTTCTGATTTTTCCCAAGAAAATCATCCTTAGTTCTCCACAAACTGTCTCAAGTAGAGAAAAACACTGTCACAATAAATCAGCGAACTCACTTTTCTTTATGTCAGCCACAATTTTATTTTTTTCTTATTTTTCATGTTTGTCAAAATTTCGACGAAACTACTAGTCAAAATTTTGACAAACGTCGGGGATAAACTTTTAAAATTTTGAAAATTACACATCAAATTTTACAAGCACCCAACAATACATCAAATTATACATATCTCGTCAGAAATTTTTGTTGGATTTTGCAGTCAAATGAGTTAGTGTCCTCATTTTTTGTTCTTATACTTAACCTATAGAACTCCTTGGTATATGCTTGCACATGTAGATCCTTTTGCCTAAGATTTTAAATTATTTTAAGTAATTGAACATTGTAATCATTTGGAAGTAACTTACCTTTGATTTTTTCCTTCATTCTCTCCCAAGAAGTGATCTTATCCTTCCTCTTTTTCAACCTTTCTTCTTGCATAAAGTTCCACCACAACAAAGCATGTTCTTTCAACTTGGTTTTTTCCTTCTTCACCTTGTGTTCTTCATCTACCTCTTCACTTTCAAACAATTCTCCATGGCCCCTATCCAATCCAAGAGCTCTTCACCATCTAGTTTACCCCCATAAATAGGCAAGTCCATTTTTCCATGTCCATCACCTTTCACAACCTTCAAAAGCTTCAACATTCTCATATCTTTTGGATCCAACTCTTCCTCTTCACTAGGGGTTTCCTCCTCTTTAGAATCACTCTCATCCGTATCCACTCTAGTTTTAGACTTTAATGGAGCAACCTCTTTCCTCAAGGATTCTAATTCTCTTTCCTGGCTATCAATCTTCCTAGAAATAATACTTCCCTTAGGAGGCATATTGATTCCTCCAATTACACCTTCTTCTAGCACTCAAACCTTAAAACTTCTTCCTCAAGGGGCCTAATCCCTTTGCTTTGATACCAAAGGATAGAAAAAAAGGTGTTTATGACTCAAACTAACACAAAATGATTAGGTTCACTCAAGAAACCAACCCCTTCAACACTATCCACTCAACTTTTCTTAAACACACTCCAAGTGGCTTATAGCCCTCAAAACTGACTTATGGGGATATCATTTAGGGAATTTCATACAAATGCCAACCAAACACCTTCTGAGATCCACTTTTGAGCCTAACACAACCTAGAAAAACATTCCATGATGTTTCTTAAGAACAATTTAGAGAACCAATAGATTGCCCCTATTCTAGGTCACCAAATAACCCTCTTTTACAAAGGAGGTGCCTCCAAAACAACAAGTTATCACCAAAACTCAATGGAAAGTGCTTAATTGGGTTTCTAAACACCAAAATTCACCCTCATACCTTGAAATCATGACCTTTAAGACGTTGATCCCTGAAACCCTTAGTTTGCATACAATTAATAAGGGTTTATTGAAACTTGACTCAACCAAGCTTATCTGACCCAATCAATGCTTCCAACAGATCAAGAATGGTCTACACACACTTAATAAACCCTTACATAGACAATACCATTATCAAATTTCTAAAAACTTGAATCAATTCCCCATTTACACTTGGAGAATAATGCATTTTTTCCCTAGGGCATCATCCAAAACCTAACAAATCACTTCCTTTGCCCTCTAGACCATGGAAAAATATAACTTAACATGTAAGAAGTCATTCCACTAAGTTAAAAGCAAGGAAATTGGGTGGAATGACTTAAGGCTTGACTTAGACTCCAATAAAACCCTTGACTGGTTTTTAACAAGCATTTTCAAAAAATCAATGAACTCTCCCATAAATCTTAATGAAATCCTCTCAAACCTGCTTCAAATGATAGATAATCCATGCCACTATAGAATACAAGAAGTTTCAAATCACACTTAGACTGTACGGGCTCGTACAATCTCTGTAAAGAATAGAAAAATAGTTAAATTAAAGAAATAATCGTTGCTCTTGATATTGAAACTTCAAAACAATCCTCAAAAACCTTTTTTTAGCCTTTTTGAGTCCTTTTATACATATTTCATTCATATCCAACTAAAAAAAATCTATAACTACCCTTTAAACTACGATAACCCTTCACATTCTTAAAAAGTTGCATTTTGTGCAATTTTTTTGTTGACAACTTTTTGCCTGTTTGCAATATTTGCATCTTTTGACTCTCTAATCACTTAAAACATTAGTAATGATCTATCTAGACCTTATTAAACCCAAAAAAATGAACTCACACTGAAAAAGTTAACATTTCACCTACCTAGAGCCCTTTTTTCAACATTGACAACTTCTTGACATGTTTATAATCATTTACAATATAGACCAATAAGACACCAAAGTTACTAATTACATCAAGAATGGTCTCATTAGAACTTATTTAGAATCAAAACACTCAAAAATTTAAAATCTTGTTGGCCTCCTACAATGATTTAACAACTAAGCCCTTACAACTATGATTCAAAGATTGGACATCTAAACTGAATAGCCATTTCAATCATCATGAAGGTGCATTTAACTTGTCAACCTAGGGATGTGAAATTGAAATGGGTCAACACAGTATGTGTACTAAGGATCCAAAGTAGCCATACTCATTCTACAACTAAGAAAAACATAATAATGAAGTTAAATTGCTTAGAAAGAAATAACATAAGTGTTGAACATCAACCAATGACTATGCTAAGCTGAAATGCATGACAAAAACAAAAATTTGAGAAAACAAATAAGAAACTACTGTTTGCTTTGGCTGCAAGAACAGTCACATAATGGAATTCTAGTGGCTACAAGAATAATCAATGCTAGATTCTTAACTAATTATTGAACAGGAAGTAATAACTAAACTAAACTAAAGAATGAAATGCTCACCAAGTGGGCCCCCTTGGATGAGTATCCTCTAAAACTAATTTAAACTTAGATGCACGAACTTATAACTTCATCTTATTCATTGAAAAACATGAGTACAATATAGTAGTGTAATTGTATTGCTAAAATCTAAGAATGCAAGTACATAATCAGATCATGCAACCTTCTAAGAAGGAGCATCTGACTCTTATCTATAGGAAAAGAAGCTACTAACTAAGCAAGTCAGTCAACTCCACGAATTGGGAGGACACCATTTTAGGGAAAGTAGAGAAAGTGGAGAGGTGGTTGTGCATGCACAAAATCTGGTCAAATGTGCTTGCCTCAATGTAGATTTAGCACAACAGTAATGCCTATATTCACTCAATAGAAATAAAGATCATTTACAAGGTGGTTACAAGTCAATTTTCATGAGGAATCTCTTGTCATCAACCTCTTTGAATGATTCCCTTCATTAACCTTTGCATGACCACTTTGTTAATCGTTATGGTGAATGACTAGCTGGTGGAATCTTCTCAATTTAGTGCCCTCAAATCATATTTGCATGAAAATATTAGTATGCACACTAATCACATATCTATAACTATCTTAAAGAAAATTCACTAATCCACATGTATAATTAACACAAATAGTCCATATAACATGTCAATGTCATTAAGGATTTGTAGAGTTAAAATTAGGCCCAATGTCTATGGTTTTGAGGAAATATCAACATTCAAACATCAAGGTTCATGAAAATTTCAATAAATAGATCATAAATTCTACCAAAATTAAACCATAAACTAGACTCATCATTCCCCCCAACCTAAGGTTTTTCTTGTCCGAAGGATTGTTCTTCTACTTAGTCAAAGACCTAAAATTTGCAACCGCCAACTATCCTACATCACTTTTTACTGTACGTGAATCAGGATCCCAATAGAACCCTTGTTGTTTGTTCAATCTATTCCATCTTTGTCTCTCTGTAGCAATATCATAGTGGTAGGACCTTTAATTTGGCATGGGCCACATCAGGATGGTGGGCTGAAAAGTCAGTGGAAGCTAGAATCATCCTTTTTTCCTTCCAATCTGTATATATCTATCAATTCTCTTAAGTGATGCAATGTAGTTCTATATAGAGTGGGGCTCAGATTACTTTAGCTCATCACTTAGGCTGACCCATCTTTGTGACATGTATCTCTTCATAGTTTCCTCTTTTTCTTTTGCCACCACCTCATATTCACTG
Source organism: Sequoia sempervirens (assembly GCA_007258455.2). Lineage (NCBI taxonomy): Eukaryota > Viridiplantae > Streptophyta > Pinopsida > Cupressales > Cupressaceae > Sequoia > Sequoia sempervirens. Next base: position 50,424,916 of record VDFB02058242.1, read on the forward strand.
TAAACTGCTTCTATCCAAGGAATAATCCTATTACCATAGCTAGGTATGAGAAGAATTCTATTCCAATCTTTGTAAATGTCCCTTGGGTTTCTTGATTCATCCCTGATGGGCAGAGGGATGTTGGATTCCATTTACTTATAAGCCCCATATTTTTGTCCCCAACTGATCTCATTATATACCAAGGAAATAAATTCCCTTAATTGGAAATCCCCAACATATAATAGTGGATTCCAATCATGATCTTGAGTCACAACATAGTTGTGCAAATAGAATTCACACAACAATTTTTTCATCTCACAGGAAGCAATCTGATAAGCATTGAAAAATTCAATAGGAGTCTTAATAGAAGGGTTCAAACCTGAGACAATCCTTGCTAGCTTAAAAGAAAGATATTTCTCCTTCAAATGCAAATTATAAACCCTTGGAGGGCCCCTACATTTTACTATCTGGGGTACCAAGGCTGTCATATCATCCACCTTCTTCTTTAAAGTAGTGATTTTTGCATCCTTGTCTTCAATCTCTTCATCTTTCTTTTGAATTTCTTTCTTTAGCCTACATTTCTCTTCTTTCCATTCCTCTTACCTTCTTTGCATCTCTTTCCATAAATGCATAGCTACCATGTGCATTGAAATATCAGAGGGGGTTATGTATTCCTACCATCATTTTTCCTAGCATTGATGTTTGCTCTTCATATAGTACCAACTGCAGGGATTCAGGCTGTTCAATCAATTCTAGTTGTACGAACTCTTGTTCGTGTTCTTGCTCATGCTGTAGGATCTCTTGCAATAGGAAATACTGATTTTCCTCATACCCTTGATTCTCAACTTGTTTTGCAATATCAACAAGATCTACCAGTGTTATGTTTGTTGCTTTCTCAAATATATCCTCTTCCTTGACATTCACCTTCCCAATTGGAGCTTTTGTGTCCCCCTATTATACTTCTCTAGACTTCGGGCTTTCCTGTGGGGGAATATCAAAGGTAGGCCTGACTAGTCTTGATTTCCTAGGAGGGCTTTGACATTTTTCCTTGGCTACAAGATGAGCAGTGTCAACCTTCTGCTTCCTAGAGCTTGGTACTTCTTTTTTCTGCTGGTTGATTTTTAGGTTTTCCTTTTCTTATTTCTACTTCTCTCTTTTGTGCCCTAGTTTTCATTAGGATTCCAAGAGGGACATCATCATCAGAATCTAGAGAAGAAATTTCTTTGTTTGAGTGCTTTGTCTTAGAAGAACTAATCTCTATGGTATGTTTTTTGTAGGATGGTTTGCACTAGGGCTTGCACTAGAGGTTGAAGCACTAGGAGTGGATTCATCCGCACTCAATCTCCTGCTCGACCTATGGGGTTGAGGTAAAACCATAGGTTGCAAATGATTTGGTCTAATTTGATCAATATTTACAAATTCTTCCCAAGTCATCTCAGATACATCATGCAGAGACTTCTCAACTAACAATTTAATCAAATAATGGTGGGAAATGGAATTGTCCCTACCTCTCTGAGCCTGACTGCCATGATTTAAAGAAGGTGGTATAACATGTTCAACACATTCATCCTCCTCTTGTGCCTCATGTGATTCAAGAGTTTAAAGTGCATGAAATGTAGATTCAATTGGAATCCTTCATAGGTGACATATTTTATAACATAAACAATTATTTGCTTCCATGGCTCAGGAAAAGAGGTCCTTTTTGCACCTTGTTTTTCCACACTCAATGGAGGGTCACCAGGTTTTGTAAATTCAACCCTAGCTAACCTGGCATCTCTAGAAGCAAGATAATTTTCACTATCGGTAGGCAACCCTATAACCTTTGCAATTATTTCTTTAGTAGCCAATACGTCCAGCCCTTTTACTGTGGCTTTTCCTTTAGACAATGTCTTGGAAACTTCTAATGCAATGTTTTCATTAAAACCATTTAGCTATAGGAAGTAGTCTAACTAGCTGCAGTTTCTGAATTTAGATTGTGAAGGTACATCCTACAGTAATACGCCATGAATTGTGGGTTCATTCCTGATTAATCCACCTCCCATTATTCAGTTGTCTGCAATCAAACAATTGCTCTACAAATTTTTCCTTCATACAACACTGCCAAATTTCCAACACCAATGTTGTCTGAATTTTTCTTTTCTATTTTACCTTTTTCTTTCTTTCTATTTTACCCTTTTAGTGACTTAAGGTTATGACAGGATCAATAATGGTAGTAAATGAGTAATAAAAGAAGGTTATGATGGAGAAAAATGGTGGTGGAAGTTGGTGTCACCTCACACATACGAGTCGTCATCTCACTCATAATTCAAATTGGCTCGATTTAAGCTTTGCTGATGTAGACTAGTATGGACTGAAACATGGGAAAAGCACTCACATATTTTTCCACCCCCAACCTAAATTTGAGAATGTGTCCTCACATGCGAGGTGGTAGGGATGATTTGATAGGGACAGGGAATAATGACATGCTATGGTGAATTCCCATATTAATTCAAATCAATTAAATGAATGTAATAAAGACAATTAATAGATAGCAATTAATGCAGACATACTTAGATTCATGGAAGATTCGTTGCAAAGATCATGGAGAAAGTATCAGTTTCCTTTTAAGAAATAAGTTGAGCAATTAATGAAAATGAGGTGGAATGAGGTGAAGTGGAATGAAGTGAAGTGATGGAAGAGTGAGAAAGGTGGATATGGATGGGTGGATGGGTGGATGGGTGAAGAAGTGGATTCCGACAAAAGTGGAAATCTTTATTATGACAAGTACATACCTTAAATAGGCAAAAGGAGGGACACTAGGTCCACTTCCCTCAGTTTTAGGAAGCTCAGGTGTTGCATGATGAGTGAATTTCTACATGAAATCCTCTTTGGAAGTTGGCTTGTGATACAATTTGAGGCAATGACCATTGAAAAGCAACTTGAATTTGATAGGGTCAATGGTAGTAAGTTATACAACACCATTTAGGTATACTTTAGCAACCTCACATGGTCCTAGTCACCTTGTCTTGCAATTTTCTTGCATTATCCTGATACCTTGAGTCATAGAGCAAGGGCCAATCTCTTGGTTGGAATTTCTTGCCCTTGATGAATTTATCATGCCACTTGATTCTTTGATTCTGCACTACCTATGTGTGATGCAAGGCTCCTCTCCTCATCTCATCCAAAGCATTCAGCTGCATGATTCTTTTTCTTTGTTCCTCAGAGATATCCATCCCTAAGTCTATTACAGTCCTAAGAGTCTTATGTTCAAATTCAATGGGCATCATGGCTATCTTTCCATACAACAACTCAAAAGGAGTGAAGTCTATAATTTTCTTCTAGGTTGTCCTATATGCCCAGACAGCTTCTGGCAGCCTATTTTCCCAATCCTTTTTATGAATAGAAACTATTTTGGTTAGGATGGCTTCAATCTCCCTATTAGTCACCTCAACTTGGCCATTGGCCTGGAAGTGATAAGGAGTAGACTTCCCATATCTTATGTTGTACTCATTGACTAGTGTTGCAACAAGGGTTGATGTGAATTGAGCCCCTTGATCAGTCACTATCTCTCTTGGAACTCCATACCTTGTGAAAATATCTTCATAAAGAAATTCAATAGCCTTATTGTCTCTTGCATGCTTCATGGCCTTAACTTCTACCCACTTAGTTACATAATTAGTGCAAACTAAGTTATAAGACTTACCATTTGATGGAGGGTCAATGGGTTCTACAAAATATAGTCCCCATTTGTTGAATGGAGTGATTACTACCTAAGGGAAAAGTGGCATCTCATCAGATTTGGTCGGTCTACCCATCCTTTGGCATCGATCACATTTTCTTGTATACCTTCCTACATCCTTGTGGAGTGTTGGCCAGTAATATCCTATGTTCAAAATCTTCATTGTTGTCCTCTTGGTTACAAAATTTCCTCCACATGGTTTGTTGTGGCATGCACACAAAATATCATATGTCTCATAATCTATCACACATCACCTCATGACATGGTCTGGTCCAGAATAAAACAAACATCCAACAATCCATGAAAAAGGAAAATATTTTTCAATGAGAACCCTTCTCTATTTTGGAGAGAAGTGGGGAGGAACTCTCCCTATGATGAGATAGTTAGCTATGTCAACATACCAAAGTGTTTGCACATTGATGGAAAACAAGTGCTCATCAGGGAAAGAGTCATTTATGGCTTGATTATCTTCTGATGTAGTCAACCCTGAAAGAAAATCTGGAACAACATTGGCCTTCCCTAGTTTATCTACAATGGTTATGTTAAACTCTTGCATCAATAATAACCTTCTTTCCAGCCTACCTATGATCAGGGGTTTATTCATGAGATATCTAATGGTTGCATGATTGGTATGCACAAAGATTTGATAGCCTATTATGTAGTTCCTAAATTTGTTCAAGGCATAGATCACTGTCAACATTTCTTTTTCTTTCACTGTATAGTTGAATTCAGCTCCTTGCAAGTTTTTGCTAACAAAATAAATGGTATTTTCAATAGCTCCTTCTTTCTGCCCTAAAACTTCCCCTATAGCATAGTATGATGCATCTGTATGGATGTGAAAAGGAATCTCCCAATTAGGTCCTTTGAATATAGGGCCATGAGTCAAAGCTGCTTTGAAATTAGAAAATGCTTTGTCACAGTCTTCTGTCCATTGAAATTCAACATCTTTGGTGAGAAGAGTATACAATGGTGCTACTATTTTGCTAAAATCCTTGATGAATCACCAATAATAGACTGCATGTCCCAAGAAACTCCTAACATCTTCTTTTTTTGCAGGTGTGGTCAGATTTGTGATCACCTCAATCTTTTTAGGGTCTACTTGAATTCCTTTGTGTGAGATGTAGTGGCCTAAAACTACACCTTCCTACATCATCACGAAATACTTTTCACTATTTAGAGATAAGATTGTGATCTTCACATCTCTATAGGACTCTCCTGAGATTTTCCAATGCCTGATTGAAAACAACACCATAGGTGGTAAAGTCATCCAATCATAAGAAATGTCTGAAAATATGCTAATGACTACCCTTTGAAAAGTTGCAAGTGCATTGCATAAGCCAAATGGAAGTACCAAGTAGGCATATGTTCCCCATAGACATGTAAAGCTAATCTTCTCTTGTTCCTCAGGTGCAATTTGGATCTAGTTATAGCCACTGAAGCCATCTAGAAAATAAAAGTATTACTTTCCTGCAAGTGAGTCCAAGACTTGATCTATGAAGGGTAAATAAAAATGGTCCTTTTTGGTGGCATCATTAAATTCCATGTAATCAACACAAACTCACCATTTCCCTCCTTTCTTCGGCACAATCACCAATGGATACACCCACTGGCTATCTGAAATGGGGTAGATAAATCCTGCTTCTAGTAATTTTTATAGCTCTCCTTTTACAATTTCTCTTGGTGCAAGGTTAATTATTTTTTGTGGCTATCTAACTGGGGTATAATCATCTCTAATGTAAATTCTATGAGTGCAAATCTTAGGGTCCAATCCCTTCATATCATGATAGTCCGATGCAAATGCATGTTGGTGGGTCTTCAGTAAAGTTGTTAATGTCAACTCTTGTTCTTCACTCAATTTGTTGTTGATGTTCATATGTTTTCCTTCTGCCACTTGCACTTGTGTAGTTAACTCTATCATAGTTACTTTATTAACACATGGTACCTTGAGTTCATATGGAAGCAATGTATGGGACATACTTGTTGCTGTAGGAGGTCTGGCTATAGAAAGAGTGGCTGTAGGAAGAGTAGGCAGAAGTGTCCTAACTAGAACAACAAAATGAGAAGATATTTCCTCCACTTCACAATGATTCTGAATGATGTTACCCAATAATTCATCTTCATCTTGTAGTTGCATAAAAGAGCTTATGTGTAACAACATAAGCTGCACCACAAAATTAACTTCCTTGGCCTCTTCACCAACGTGTGGCCATACGGGATTATCCTCAACATGGGATGGCTGAGCAAGAGGATAAAGAGTAAGGTTTTTGGTGCTCTTTCCATCATAAATGGTCATGTCTCATATCTTGCATCCAATATATGCATTTTTTTTTCTAACCATGGCCTTCTAAGAATAATGGGTTACCTTCCTAGTGTGGCTTTAGGAGAAAGAATCATGAAGTCTATTGGGTACTCCCATGAGTCTATAATTCTCACAAGATCCTCTATTATACCATCAGGCTTAACAGTAGAACTATCAGCAAGTTGGAGGATAGTAGGAGTAGGTCTCATGCTTGCAACATTTAGTTGTTGCAGGATATCCTTAGTCATTACATTTATTGTTGCTCCCAATTCAATTAGAGCATTCTTTATTTGGATCCAATTTATAACAACTCCTACCACAAGACTACTTGGGTCATTGTACTTAGGGACAATCACTTTCCCAAGCAAAATTTCAGCTAGATTCCCCACCACATGAACCAAAGTGGGGTATTTCTTTTTCCTGCCTGGCTTCTTGAGGCATGCTTCCTTGATTTCCTTACCATTTATTAGAACATCTTTTATGGCCTAAAATAGGGGTATCTGGACACATATATGCTTCAGCTGATCGATAATGTCAAATGTTGCTTCCTCCTTTTCTTCCTTCTTATTAACTTCCAATCTCTGAGAAAATGGTGTTTCTTGTTCAACCTACTTGATTGGGACTAGTTCAAGACTTTTAGGTGCACTTGACTAAATGGGTGTATTTAGATGCTCCTCTTCTTCCACAGGAAGCTCAGTGATAATGGGTGTGGAAGGAGCTAGAATAGTAGTTCCTAAACACAAGTGGATGTTACTCACACTCATAGTATATGCAGGGAATTGATTTGAATCAATGGAGTATACAGGTTACTGTTGTGGTATATTATTTGGATTGGGTGTGGGCTAAGCTGATAGCTGAGTAGGTTTAGGTGGATTTGAGCTTGAAATAGTAGGAGGAGGCATTATAGCAGGTTGTTGGGGCTGAGAAGGTGGCTGCATGTAGCTATTTGACTGGTTTGGCCATTGTTTTCCTCCCCTCCATTGATTTGTTTGTTGCCAATTTCCTGGGGGCAGCTACTAATTTCCTTGAAACTACTACCAATTTCCCTGAGGTTGTTGCCACTAGGTTGGATATTTTTAATGATTAGGCCAAGTATTTGTAGGGTTACTCCAAGGTTGTGGTGGATATCCTCCATAGTTGGATGGATATGGGGGCTTCCATTGGTTACTAGGTGAATAAGAATTGAAATATGGCCTAGCAAAAGAGAGTGGATTTGGTGGCATACCTTATCTTGGAGCCCAAGGCCTCCTTAGTGAAACATAGTAGACTTGATTTTCTTCAATTTGAATTGGCTTGAAATTGAGTACAATCTACTTGATTTAAATATTAGCTACCATCTTGCATTTTCAGTCCTTCTTTTTTCTGCAATGGGGGCAATACTATGCCAATTTTTCCTCTACCTCCTCTTGTTTCTTCTTGGCCTAAACTGTATCCAATTAAGTAGCTAGATTTTTTATCATATCTTGCTTGAAATTTTCCAAAAAATGAGTAATCTCCATTCTTGAAACTCCACTGGTAGATGATTTACCCATAGAAGATTGGTAAGCTCTTCCTTTATTTGAAGCTTCCCTAGAGTAGTTCTAGCTCATCTTCTTGATATCCTCCCAAGGAACTTGGGAGATATCTCCTCCTCCCATTAGGTCCAAGGCATCAGTTTAGTTGTAATTAATTCCTCTCAGGAGAAACAAATTTTGTGAGTCTTCATTAAGTGTATGATGTGGAGATTTTTGTAGGAAAAATAGAAACCTTGTAATGTAATCCTCTAGGCTCTCATCTTCCTTCTATTATATCCTAAAAATGTCACCTCCTCTCATGTCACTACCCCTGCAATACTCCTTGTATTTCTCAGGGAATTTTGTCTTCATGTCATCCCATGTCTCCACAATATCTCTACCTAGGATCATGAACCATCTTAATGCAACTTCTTTCAGAGTGGTAGGAAATAGCTTAAGCCTATGGGCATTGGTGGTATAGTTATAACTCCTATAGAGTATGTCAAATTCGGACAAGAAGATATCGAGATATTTTGTGACAAGTCCATTGAACTTAGGAAGGAATGAAGTAGGAATATTTTGAGGCTGTCTATTTCATTCTAATGAGCAATGGGGAAATGAAAATCCAATTGTTTAGGTTTGTTTCTATTTGCATCACCCATGACTGCATGATGTAGTTCCAAAGCAAAGAGATTCTCAAGCTGATTTTGGTCTTCAAAGGAAACTTCAAAGCTAGTCAAATCAATAAATGCATCAACAAAGGGTTGTGGATCTTCTTCCTCTTCTTCTCTTGGCAGCTTCTGATATTCAACTAGTTGGAATGGATCAAGATTGTTAGGAAGGAATCTCCCATAAGCATCTCTTCTCCTTCCTCTATGCATGCGGTATCAGCTCACTATCAACTAGCTCACACAAAGAATTGGTAAAGAATAAGGGGGTTCATTACTTCCTAAATGAGGGGCATACTAAGAACAACTTTCAAAAATACTTCAGCAAGAAAAAATATCATTTACTTCAAAGAACTCCCTAGTTTGACACCATTCCCAACAACACCAAAAATGTTGGCCTCCTACAATAATTTAACAACTAAGACCTTATAGCTATGATTCAGAGATTGGACATCTAAAATGAATAGCCATTTCAATCATCATGAAGGTGCATTTAACTTGTCAACCCAGCGACGCGAAATTGAAATGGGTCAACATAGTATGTGCACTAAGGATCCAAAGTAGCCATACTCATTCTACAACTAAGAAAAACATAATGTTGAAGGTAAGTTGCTTAGAAAGAAATAGTATAAGTGTTGAACATCAACCAACAACTATGCTAAGTTTAAATGCATGAAAAAAATGAAAAATATGAGAAAACAAACATGAAACTACTCTGTCTGCTTTGGTTGCAGGAATAGTCACATAATGGAATTCTAGTGGCTGCAAGAATAGTTAGTGCCAAATTCTTAACTAATTGTTGAACATAAAGTAATAACTAAACTAAACTAAACTAAACTAAAGAATGAAATTCTCACCAAGTGGCCCCCCTTGGATGAGTATCCTCTAAAAATAATGTAAACATAGATGCACAAACTTATAACTTCATCTTATTCATTGTAAAACATGAGTACAATAGAGTGGTGTAACTATATTGTTGAAAACTAAGAATGAAAGTACATCATCAAATTTCTCAACCTTCTGAGAAGGAGCATCCAAATCTTATTTATAGGAAAAGAAGCTACTAACCAAACAAGGCAGTCAACTCCGTGAATTGGGAGGATTCCATTTTAGGGAAAGTAGAGAAAGTGGAGAGGTGATTACACATGCACAGAGACGTTCTTGCCTCAATGTATATTTAGCACAATAGTAATGCCTATATTCTCTCAATAACAATAAATATCATTTACAAGGTGGTTACAACTCGATTTTCATTAGGAATCTCCCACCATCGACCTCTTTGAATGATTCCCTTTGTTGAGCTTTGCATGACCACTTTGTTAACCGTTATGGTGAATGAATGGTTGGCAGAATCTTCTCAATTTAGTGGCCTTGAATCATATCTACATGGAAATATTAGTATGTACAATAATCACATATTTGTAACTATCTTAAAGAACATTCATTAATACACATGTAGAATTAACACATATAGTCCATATAACATGTTAATTTCATTAAGGATTTGTAGAGATAAAATTAGCCCCAATGTCTATGGTTTTGAGGAAATATCAACATTCAAACATCAAGGTCCATGAAAATTTTAATAGATAGATCATAAATTCTACCAAAATTAAACCATAAACTAGACTCATCAACTCTAACACCTAGAACCAACTCTCCATGAGACAACTAAAGGGAAAATATTGAAAATATTGGTGCTCCTACACCACTTTTTGAAATCTATATTGGAAAATTTGGAACATGTCTATAGAAACTACCAAGTTAGACAACTTTAAAAAAAAAATTGTCAAAAAACCAAATGGATCCCCCCCCAGAGAGATGGGGAAAACTAAATTTTTATGGGGTTGCAAAAGGAAACCTAGGATTGACTAGTGGTGGACGAGTGTTGCAATCTCCCAAAGCTAAAGTCATTGTTGGCTACTTAGGGGGATTTGGAGTGAAAGTGAATGATGTGGAAGAATCTATGGATTTGATATGGGGTGTCAAACTTGATCTCTCCATGGGTATAAAAAATATCCAAATAGAAGGTGATTCTAAACTAATAATTGGCTTGGTCAAGGGAAAGGTGAATTTGGGATGGTTTGTGGATGATATTATCCATTATATCAAAAGTCTTATTATGGGCTTTAATAGGTATAAATAATTCCATATCTATAGGCAGGGGAATAGAGTATCCAATGAAATGTATAACATAGGAATTAGTTTCAATTCATTGAGATGTTTAAAAAGATGCCTTATAATTTCAAATATATAATTTTATATATATGTTTGACAACATGTACCTTTAGGAAACACTTTCTCCCTTTATTTTTGGATGCATATGGACCAAAGATGATGACAAATACAAAATGATGACTAAATGGAAATTTGAATCTACTAGGGTGGCAATGACTAAAATCAAGTAAACTAACATGATTAAGTGGAATTCAAACTTTGATGATGGGAATGGTTATCATATGGACCTAGTGTCATTCCTTTCCAATGATTATACACCTTATACTTCCTATCAATTTCTTGAGGAAGTGATAAGGACTATTCAAAAAAAAATATTTTGAATTTGCATGGTAAGGATGTGCGGAGGATTCTTCTTTTATATAGGATGGAGTTGGTATTAATTTTATGGTACTAAATAATAGTGGATTTTACTTGGGAACATACCATCATTTATTTTCATATGTTCTAAGGTTCTGTAACCTTTCCACTTTCTTCGAGGTGATTAATACTCTCTATTCTAGTATTTTTTGAATTTTCTTGAGAAATCAAAATATTTTTTCTAGCTCTAGAAGTCAAGGTGGAGTAGGTGTGATTATAGAAACACTTATTCCTATTCCTTGTTATAGTTTAGCCACCCTGTGAGGATTGTTGTGATGGGTGGAGATAAGCTTCATATAGAGCTAGTTTCTTTCAAAGAATTTGAAGGTGATGCCACCCTCTGGTACATATGCTATGAAGGTGGTATTACCCCTTTTATAGAATGCCTAAATTGCTATGAAAAAAACCTCTCCATCTAGTTTTCTAGTGGGTGGAACAACCATTAGGTGCAAATGGTAGGTATAAGAAATTTGAGGTGGGCGAAGAGATAATCTCATAGGCCACGAGGATGATGTGCAAAGGGATAAAATTAAAGAGGTAGAGGAAATCCAAGATAATGAAAATATGTCTATGTTATTTAATGAGGGAAAGGATCTAGCAAAATTGCATGAAGGGTTTGATAGAGAGAAGCTCCCACCTCCATGCCTGATAAGGTATGTTTTATGATAATGAAGTATTTCAATTTAGAGGGAAGATTTAACATATTTTATCATTACCACTTTTCCCTCTTGAATTATTTTCAACACAAAACCCTAATTATTTTTCCCTTCTACTTGATTACCTCTCTAGAATCATTGGTCAAAGAAGAAAAATATTTTTTTTCAAAAATTTCTAATACATTCCCTATCCCGCTCCACAAGGACTTTTTTTTTTGTATTGATTCCATCTTGCTTTGTGCCCTCTGAAACCCATAAGGTTCTACCTTATTGAAGATTCCCCACTAGTGAGTCCTTCTAGCAAGAAATTTGCTTCTCCCATTATGAAGTTTATGAAAATTAAAACTCAGTGCCTTGCTACTATGATGCCCTCCCACTAAAAAGGAAAATCCAAAAATCATGCCCCCTGTTGGATGTCAACTTGGAGTCTTCCCCTAATGTTGTTGGTTAACCTAGCTCTTATCTGGGTCTATCAAAAAAAAATTCTCCAAAGAACCCTTGTTCCTCCTCTGAGAAGGATGTTGTCATGTTGGGCCTTTGTAACCTTAAAAATATCCCCTTGAGGACTCTTGTTTTTGGGTCTCTTGGAAAGTGTACATTGCAGGGAATCTCAAAATTCCCAAATAAAAAAGGGTCTAATGAAATCTCTATACAGTTCATTAAAGAGGAGGATACTTTGATTAGGGAGGAAGAATTTATCACCAAGGTGAATGTGAAATCCAAGGAGGAGGAAGCCAAGATGAAAATGGTTATAGGAACAAGGGATAAGGTAGTGGTTCATATCGAGCATAATAAGGTTTGACTGGATTGTTGGTTGTATGACCCCTAACCTCAATATTAGGGAGATTTCTAGTGAGTCAATGAAAAGTAAGGAGAAATAAAATGGAGAAAAATATAAGAAAGAAGAGGAAGAGAATGAAGAAAAATACATTGAAGACCCTATTCTATTTAAGAAGAGGAATGCCACCCTCTCAAATTTAGATGAATTTTAAATTACCCCTAATGTTGAATTAGCCTAGAAAGGATGCAATAAATATGATCAAACTACTACAAAGATTGCTTCACTTAAGACCAAAGTGGAAGAACTGGAAGGAAAGTTGAAATTCCTTTCTCGATTCAGCTCTAAGTTATGCATAGATCAATAGCCATGCTATGTGTCTCATAGGATATGGAGTTCAAACATCATGGAAAAGATATAGGGGCCAACACTAATACCAACTATGGGGAACTATACACATTTCTTGTAAAAGATTGGGGACAAATTTTTTCTTAGTTCTATTTTTCTCTCAGCTCTATTTATTTTTTTGTAAAAAATTGAACCTTTTTGTTAATGTGTTGTTAATGGCATGTTGCTAGTTTTTTTTATCTTTCCTTGGTGCCTTTTGATGAGGGCCACATCACCCAAAACCCACAAAAATAACAACAAAAAATACCAACACAAAAGATGCGAGACAAAAAATTGATTCACTTTCAATTATTTTTAGAAAATGAAATTATAGATTCAAAGCTTACATGCTACAACCTCATGTGTTTGATTCATTACAACAAAATCAACTCTAAAAAGAAAATCTACTATTCAGAACCACAATCTGCACTATTAGGGCCACCTCCTACAACCCCCACTTAACCCTTTTTATTTTCCCCAATAACTGCCCTAGAATGTTCTAGAAAGTTCAAATTTCCCTTTTGTTTTAGCACAAAAAGTCTCGCCGTTTGATTTCTAGCCTAGGAAGAAATTTTTAATGAAATTCACTTTTTAGAGGACCAACTTTGTGGGGCCATAAATTTTGATCTGGGTGTCCGATTCACTATTATTGCATATGGCTGGAAAGCTCTCGATGAGCTCTACAACACATGAACCCACCGTAGATTGGTTTGACCACCTTTTGAGTTATTTTGAGGCCTCTAACGTTTTATATCTGAATTTGAAGCTGCATTGGAGAAATTTCTCGGGTTGGAAACTTTAATTTCTTTCAATTCATTTTTTTGACATCGAGGTGATTCTTTTGTGACTAGAAATGTTTTTTTTGCTCTACTCCTTGGGGTAAATTTTCATATCAATACGAGCCCGTTTAGGCTATCTTACTAAAAATAGTAAGTGCCCATTTTTTTCTATTTTTGATGTTTGATAGTCTTATACCCCTTAAGTGCCATCATGGGACTCAAAACAACTAAAGAAAATAAATAATTTTTTTTTTTGGGTGATGCAAGATTTCCCTACATCGGTGGATGCTCTTACATCAAACACCCAAGGTAATTTGAAAAGTGACCCTGTCACTTCTTAGAAGTTAGAGGGAAACCAAGATGGTTAACCTTAGCCTTAGATAACCATGATGAATTTTCAACAGGCCTTCCTCTCCATTTCACCAAGTACTCTACATATTGCCTATTTCTTGTGCTTCTACCCACATGGCTATCCAAGATTTCTTCTATCTCTTCCTTCTTTGAAGTAGGTGTTGGAATTTTCAACTATTCATTTATTGACCCCTCCTCTATATCACCTTCCTAATACTCTATCAAATCAGCAATGTTGAACATAGGAGAAATGTTTATTCCACTAGGAAACTCTACCTCATAAGCATTTCCTCAATCATGCTTCTCCAAGATCTTGCATGGTCCAAACTTCTTCATCTTTAACTTGTTGTATGTACCTATTGGAAACCTTTTCTTTCACAAATGAACCATGACTTCATCTCCTACTTGGAACTCCTTATACCTCCTTTTTTGATATGCCTGAGCCTTATATTATGAGTTCATATTATTGATGTGTTCACTTCTTCATACAAATTCTTCAGGTGCTCAACAAAATATTCAGCCTCAGCACTACTCTTCTCCCCCTTATCCATCTTTCTTAGTTTGGAAGCAGTTCTTGGACTACTCCCATACATAATTTTTAATGGTGATTTAGCAATGCTCCTATTGACATAATTATTATAAGAAAATTCTACTTGTGGTATAATCAAATCCCATCCCTTAGGTTATCTCCTACTATGAATCTTAGCAGGTTACCCAAACTCCCATTCACCACCTTTGTTTGTCCATCATTCTATCGATGGTGTGAAAAATTGAACTTAAAATTTGTATTCAACTTCTTCCATAATGTCCTCCAAAAATAACCAAAAAAATTGGTATTTCTAATTGAAACTATACTCTTTGGTAGACCATGTACTCTCACCACCTCTCTAAAAAATAACTCTGCAACTAAACAACATCACTAGTCTTATGACATAGAATGAAATGTGCCATATTTGAAAATCTATCCACCACCACAAATATGGAATCATGCCCTCTTTGTGTCCTTGGAAAAACAAGAACAAAATCCTTGCTAATATCCTCCGATGGCCTCTCAGGTATAGGTAATGGTTGATACAATCTAGTATTCTGACTTGTTCCTTTTTCCATCTAACATACTCTACAACTTTGTACAAACTTCTTCACATCTTGTTGTAATTGTGGCCAATAATAATTTTCACTGACAAGAGAAATGGTCTTATCTCGACCAAAATGTCTATCCAATCCTCCACTATGCTTCTCTTTGATTAGATTCTCTCTCATATAACTCCTTGGAATGCACAATTGGCTTCCTCTAAACAACACCCCATCTTGGATTAAGAAGTCCAACCATCTCATCCTATCCAATGTAACAGGTTCCAAACAAGCCTTCAAGCTTCTACAAAGTGGGGATCTTCCGGATACAAACTCTTAAGTTCATTAAACCCAAAAACCTCTATATTCATCTCTATCAACAAATTTTTCCTTCTATTTAATGCATCTACAACTTTGTTTTACCTTCCACTCTTGAGCTTCAAAAGAAAAGTATAAATCTGCAAAAACTTAACCCATTTTAAGTGCCTTTAATTCAACTTTCCTTGACTATTGAGATACTGTAAAGCTCGGTGATTAGTATATAAAATTCTTTTGGAAACAAATAGTGTCTCCATTTATTCAAAGCCTAAACTATATCATAAAACTCTTCATCGTAGAAAAAATATTTCTTCTTGGCATCATTTAAATTCTCACTAAAATAGGCAACAGGCTTACCTTCTTAACTCAAAACAACTCCTATGAAAGTGCCACTAGCACCACAATCTACCTAAAAGACCTTATTGAAATCTATATGGGCCAAAATAGGTTGCTCTATAACTTTCTCCTTCAACATATCAAAAATTTTGGCTGCTCCTGTAGTCTACTTAAACTCTTTTATATCCCCTCTCATTGCTTCAGTTAGAGGTGCACAAATACTACTGAAACTCTTAATAAACTTTATGTAAATACTTGTTAGACCATGAAATGATCTTACCTCTATAATACTCCTTGAGGTAGGCCATTCAATGATATATCTCACCTTCTTTGGATCCATTTTGAGATCATCTGCTGAGACAACAAATCCCAGATACACCAACTCCCTTTTCACAAAACTACATTTCTTCAAATTAATCAATAGCTTCTCCTCCCTTAGCTTCTTAAATTTTTTTTGAATATGCATTAGGTGCTCCTCTAGTGTCTTACTAAAAATCAAAATATCATCCAAATAAACAATAACAAATTTTCCTAAAAATTCTTTTAATAACTCATTCATAAGATGCATAAATGTGCTTGGTGCATTGGTTAGAGCAAAAGGCATGACTAACCACTCGTACAAACCCTCCTTAGTTTTAAAGGTAGTCTTCCATTCATCTCCTTCTTTGATATGGATATGGTGATATCTTCTCTTCAAATCTATCTTTGTGAAGTACTCAGTTGCACTCAAAAAATCCATAATGTCATCCATCCTTGGCAAGGGGAATCTATAATTGATGGTGATCTTGTTGATGGATCTAGAATCTATACACATCCACCATTCCTCATCATTCTTTGGTGCTAGTACTATAGGTATTGCACATGGAATCAAACTCTCTTGAATCAATCCTTTCCAAAACAACTCTTGAACTTCTATGTTCAACTCTTCGCTCTCTACTAGAGTCATACGATGAGCTTCCTTATTTGAAAAACTGGCTCCAAGTGATGAGCCTAGGTTTTGGTCCAATTTTGGGTAGAATCTATAGTTTATTTGCTTGTAGATGTCATGGACTTTAATGTTAAATGTTGGTATTTTCATAATGTTTATGTCAAACCATTGACATTGGACTTAATCCTATCTCTGCAAGCTTTAATGACATTTGGCATATTATGTGGATTATCTATATTTATTTTGCATGTGGTTAATGAATGTTCCTTAAGGTGGTTATAGATGTACAATTATTATGCGTATTGACAATACCATGCAGATTTAATATGCTGAGTTGAGGAAGACACCGCTAGCTGGGCATGCACCATAATTTCTAGCAAAGGAATCTCTCCAAGTCAAAGGAGGCTGATGACAAAAGATTCTTCATGCAACCGCCTTGTAGTGGACTCTAATGATCGAGCATGCATGGGCGAGACTACTATGCTGAATTTGAATTTGGGCCTACATGTCTGACTAGATTCCATGCACATGTAACCACCATTGCTCCATGTTCTCTATTTTCCCTAAATGGCATCCTCCCAATCATGGAGTTGACTTCCTTGTTTAGCTATTAGTATAAATAATGATTTGATGCTCCTTCTTTTGGAGGTTGCACAATTTCATATTGTACTTGCACTCTCAATTTTTCAGTAATATAGATAAATTACTCCTTTGCACTCATGATTCACAGTGAATAAAATAAAGTTCTGAGTTTGAGCATCTGAGTTCTCATTAGTTTTAGAGGATACTTATCCAAGGGGCCCCACTTGGTGATTAATCCATCTTCTTAGTTTAGCATTCTTTTAGTATTACTTGTTGTTTAGTACTTGGTTAGAAGTCTGGCACCAGCTATTCCTGTAGCCATTAGAATTCTATTTTGTGACTATTCTTGTAGCCAAAGTAGACAGAGTAGTTTCTTGTTTGTTGCTCAGATCTTTATTCCTGTTATACATTTCAACTTAGCATAGTCGTTGATTGATGTTCAACATTTGTCTCATTCCTTTTCAAGCAATTTACTTTCAATATTGTGTGATCCTTAGCTATAGAATGAAATGGATACTTTGAGTTCTTACTGCACATACTATGCTGACCCATTTCAAGTTCACGTCCCTGGGTTCAAAAATTAAATGCACGTTCATGATGATTGAAATAGATATTTAGGTTAGATGTCCAATCTATGGATCATGGCTATAAAGACTTATTAAAATCATTGTAGGAGGCCAGCATTTTTGGCTCCATTGTCGGGGATGGTGTCAAACTAGGGATTCTTTTGGAGTCATTGGTAGTTTTTCTTGTTGTAGTGTTTCTTAAAGTTGTTCTTAGTATATCCTCATTTAGGAAGTAATGACCCCCCTTATTCTTTACCAATTCTTTGTGTGAGCTAACTGATAGTGAGTGATACAACATGCATAGAGGAAGGAGAAGGGATTCTTATTGGAGATTCCTTCCTAACAATCCTAATCCATTCTAGCTAGTTGAATATTAGAATCTACCAAAAGAAGAAGAAGAAGATCCACACCCCTTTGCTAATGCATATCCTGATCTGACTACTTTTGTAGTCTCCTCTGGAGATCAAAATAATCTTGAGAACCCCTTTGCTTTGGAACCACATCAAGAAGGCATGGGTGATGCAAATAGGAATAGACCTAACCAACCAACTTTTCCTTTCCCCATTGCCCATCAGAATGAAGTTGACAACATCAAGAAAATTCCTACCCCAGCACTCCCAAATTTTTATGGACTTGTCACAAAAGATCCTAATACCTTTTTATTTGATTTTAAAATACTCTTTAGGAGTTATAGTTATACTACTAATGCCCATATGCTTAAGATATTTCCTACCACTTTGAAAGAGGCTACATTAAGATGGTTCATGAGCCTAGGAAAGAATCTACTGTGGAAACTTGGGAAGACATGAAGAAAAAATTCCTTGAGAAATACAAGGAATATTGCAAGGTCGAGTGACATGAAAGGAAGTGGCATTTTCAAGATACAACAAAAGGAAGATGGGAGCCTAGATGATTACATTGCAAGGTTTCTATTTTTCTTGCAAAAATCTCCACTAGACATTAATGAAGACTCGCAAAGTTGTTTCTCCTGAGAGGAATCAATGATAGCTAAATTGATGCCTTGGACCTCATGGGAGGAGGAGATATCTCCCAAGCTCCTTGGGAAGATATCAAGAAAATATGCTAGAACTACTCTAGGGAAGTTTCAAAGAAAGGGAGAGCTTACCAATCTTCCATGGGTAAGTCAACTACCAGTGGAGTTTCAAGAATAAAGATTACTCATTTGTTGGCAGACTTCAAGAAAGATATTATAAATAATCTAGCTACTTAGCTAGATACACTTCAGGCAAGAAGAAGCAAAGTGGGGGTACATTTGAAATTATCTCCCCACCTACAAACAAAGAAGGGATTGTAGATGTAAGATGGTAGCTAGCCTTGAAAGCAAGTGGGTTCCGCCCGATTTCAAGCTAATCCAAATTGAAGAAGACCAAGTCTACTATGTGGCACAAAGGAAGCCTTGGGATCCAAGACAAGGTATGCCACCAAATCCACTATCCTATGTTGGGCCATATTTTAATTCCTCTTCATCTGGTAACCAATGGCAACCCCATATCGACCCAGTTATGGAGGATATCCACTGCGACAGACTAACCCTCAAATGCCAGCCCATTCATGGGAGTTCTCCCACCCCAGTAGAGCAACCTTAGGGGGTGGCAGCAATTTCAAGGGCACATTGGGGAATACCTCCAGGAAATTGGTAGCAAACAAATCAATGGAGAGGAGGACAACAATGGCCTACCCAAACAACCAGTTACATGCAACCACCTTCTCAGCCCCAACAACCTACTATAATTCCTCCACCTGCTAATTCAAGCTCAAATGCACCTAAACACCCAATCCAAATAATAAACCACAACAACAACCTGCATACTTTGTTGATTCAAATCAATTCCCTACATATGTTGTTAGTGTAAGTGATATCCACTTGCATTTAGGTACTACTCTACCAGCCCCTTCCAATCCCATTATCACTGAGATTCCTGTGGAAGAGGAAGAGGAACCTCTGAATAATCCCATTCAGCTCAGCGTACCTAAAAGTCTTAAACCAGCCCAAGTCAAGTAGACTGAACAAGAACAACCATTTTCTTAGAGATTGGAAGTTTCCAAGAAGAAAGGAGAAGAGGAGGATACAAATTTTGATATCTTGGTTCAGTTGAAGAATATATGTGTCTACATACCTCTACTTTAGGCCATAAAGGATGTTCCAATCTATGACAAGGCAATCAAGGAAGCATGTATCAAGAAGCCAGGTAGGAAAAAAAAGGACCCAACTATAGTTCATGTGGTGGGATAGCTAGATGGCATCATGCTGGGAAAAGTGACTATCCCCAAGTATAATGACCCAGGCAATCTTGTGGTAGTAGTTGTTATAAATGAGGTCCAAGTAAAGAATCCTCTAATTGATTTAGGGGAAAAAACAAATGTAATGACCAAATACATCCTATAGCAACTAAATATTGCAAGCATGAGATCTACTCCTACTATACTGAAGCTTGTTGATAACTCTATTGTTAAGCTTGATGGTGTAGTGGAGGATCTAGTGGTAGTTCTAGACTCCTGGGAGTACCCAATAGACTTTATGATTATTTCTTCTAAATCTACACTAGGCGGGTATGCCGTTATTCTTGGAAGGCCATGGTTGGCAACCATAGTCAAGTGACATGACCATTTTAGATGGGAGGATAACTAAATTTTTTGTTCTATATCCACCTACTTAGCCATCTCATGATGAGGATAATACCGTATGGCCACAAGTTGGTGAAGAGGCCGAGGAATTTGATTCTATGGTCTAACTTATGATGCTAGTTAGAAGCTCTTTCATGCAGCTCCAAGATGAGAATGAAGTATTGGCTAACATTATTTAGAACCATTGTGAAGTGGAGGAAGCATCATCTTCTCATTCTGCTACTCTAGTTAAGACACTTCTGCATGCTCTTCCTGTAGCCACTATTCCTATAGACATCCTTCCTACAACCACTATTCCTGCAGACAAACAGCCTGGAACAATAGGTATGTCCGATACATTTCTGCCATATGAACTAAAGGTATCATGTGTTAATGAGGCAGCCATGATAGAGTTAATTACACAAGTACAGGTGTTAGAAGGAAAACATTTGAATGTTAATAGTAAATTAAATGAAGAACAACAATTGTTATTGGAAAATTTGTAAAGGACCTATCAGCATGCATTTGCATGGGATTATCATGATATGAAGGGAATGGATCCTAAACTTTGTACACATAGAATTTACATCAAAGATGATTGCACCCTAGTAAGGCAACCACAAAGAAGAATCAACCCTTCACTAAGAGAAATTATGAAAGGAGAACTACATAAACTACTAGATGCATGATTTATCTACCCCATTTCAAATAGTTAGTGGGTGTCTCCATTAGTTTTGGATACACTTGAAAGAAAGCAATAATTTTCTTTTCTAGATGGATTCAACGACTACAACCAGATCCAAATTGCACCAGAGGACCAGGAGAAGACTACATTTACCTATCCATAGGGGACCTATGCCTATTTAGTGCTCCCATTTGGCTTATGCAATGCACCTACAACTTTTTAGAGTGTAGTCATTAGCATATCCTTAGACATTTCTCATGATTGCATGAAAACTTATATGGATGACTTTACCACTTATAGTGTTGATTTCAATCAAGCATTGAAAAATCTCATAAGGGTCTTACAGAGATGTGAAGACCAAAACTTGTCCTTAAATAGTGAAGAGTGTTTCATGATGATGCAGGAAGGTGTAGTTCTTGGCCACTACATCTACCATAAGGGAATTCAAGTAGATCTTGCAAAGAATGAGGTAATCACAAATCTTCCCACACTTGCTAAACAAAAGGATGTTAGGAGTTTCTTGGGTCATGCAGGATATTATAGGCATTTCGTCAAGGATTTCAGCAAGGTAGTAGCACCATTGTACACTCTTCTCACTAAAGATGCTAAATTTTGATGGACTAAAGCCTGTGACAAGGCACTTTTTGAATTGAAGGTAGCTTTGACTTATGCTCCTGTACACAAAGGGCCTAATTGGGAGCTTCCTTTCCACATCCATATTGATGCATCATATTATGCCATAGGATTAGTCTTAGGATAGAAAGGAGTTATTGATGTAGCCCGGTAGAATGGGGAAAACAATCTAAACAATGCATCTACGCTTCTAAATAAGATATTGCATCTAAAACTTAATGAATTCAAACTAATTTAAACTAGAAAGCTTCAGAAATCTATCCTATTGCTCTCTAACTCTAAAGATTTCTCTAATCTACTTAGCTCTCATATTTGTAAGCTAATTAAACTATTGAAATGACACTTAGAGAATGAGAAATGAACTATTCTACTCTAATATGATTTAAATGTGCAAATTCTATTCTAATGGCAGCCATGACTGCAAATGCTGGATGCTTGATTGCTGCTTGATGGATGCTGGAATGCTGGATGGTTTGGATGCTTGAATGCTTTGGAAACCTGCAGAGTAAGATTGCATTAGTTGGGATCCATTTCTTGTAGCCCAAGAGCTGTATTTATAGCTTTCACGACAACACAATTGTACAGGAAACCGGGATGAGGGGCTGTGATTTTCTCTGGAGAATCCAAAGGCATGGGATGAGAAGAAGGAGTTGATCATGGAGAATGGTTTCTCCCCATGAAAACACCAGGCAAGAAGAGAGGGAGGATTGATGGAAGAAGATTGAGAGGACTTCCTGCAAGTTTGTCCCTGAAGCTCTTCCCGTGAATGGAAGCTGCATTAATTAGATTTAAAAAATCTAATTTTATTGGTGAGTGAATAGTGTAAATGATTTATGCATAAATTAAATATTTTTAGTTTATTTAATTTTAGCAAAAGAGGAATAAATAATTTAATAAATCAAACTATAGGGTTTGTTTTATTAAATTAAAAAGGAGAATGATAATTAAATAAAAGATTTTTAGCAATCTTTATTTAATTAAGAATAAATGTGATTTTAAATAACACAAATTATTTAAATTGTGTATTTAATTTTAAGATAGAAGTAATAATGATAATAATTAAATAAAACAAAGTTTTTAATTTTGTTTATTTAATTAAGAGAGAAATAATACGATGAAAATGATAATGATTAAATAAAACAAAGTTTTTAATTTTGTTTATTTAATTAGGAGAGAAAAATAGAAGAATTAATAAATGAACTTAATATAAATAAATATTTCTATTTATTTACTAAGTAGAAGAATTTAAGATTAATTAATCAAATAAATCATATTCAATTAATTAGATTCTCCAGACCAATTTTAGGTGTCTACATTTTGCCCCTCTTTGAAGTGATGTATTTATGCATTGCTTCAAAGAATGATTTTGCCTCAGCTGCCAGTATTGACGAAAAGTTAAAAAAAAATGCCCCAGACTTGTCCTAGATGTTGAATTTTGAAATGATAGCGATATATGCCCCCACGGGAGATAAATTGATGAATTTTGGATTTTTATGATTTTTTCAAAAAAAATTGAATTTTTATGATGATTTGATGATTTGATGAAGAAACAATGATGAAAAAATTTATCTCCTGATAAAGAAATACTGATTCCTCCAGTTGATTATGATGATGATTGATGATCCTGATAGCTTAGAAGATTTATTGATCTCATGATAGGTGAGATTCAATGATTGATTGATGATTGATTGACCTCATGATAGGCAAGGATCAATGATTGATTGATTAATAATTGACCTCATGATAGGCGAGGATCAATGATAGATGCTCACAAGATTTGATCAAAGTCTCATAAGAGTTGATTCAGATTTGATTAGGCAATGTGGTTTGACTTCTTTGATTGATATGATATGCCCCAGTATAGGAGTGATTGATGTACTGAGACTTGATGATGCAAAATGATGAATAGGCTAGGAGATGGGATGAGGAAGAGATAATGAAAGGAGAAGATGAAAAGTAAGTAAGCAAAAATGGATTCGAGGAGAAACGTGATGTTGCCCTGGTCAAGTTGCAAGCCAAGATTGATTGATGATGATGATGATGATAAGAGTGTTGTTGATGAGGGAAAGATACCTCCCAAAACAACACAAAAGGATAGGGAAAGATACATCCCGATGATGATGATGATTGGATCAAGGCCTGTAACAAGGTTGGGAACAAAACCAAGGATGCAATTAAATGATTTGTGCTAGACTTAACAGATTAAGATTGGATGGAATTTGAGATGATTGAAATGAAAGAAAATGATTCAGAAAGAGGTGATTAGGAAAACAATTATATATTATCCTAAGAATTATTGAAGAGATAGTGATATGATGAGGAGAGGGCATACATGTAGCTTTTGAGATTGAAATTTGGTAGCTTTTGAAACAATCTATAAATGCATATGCAAGACTAATATGGATGCAATTTATTTTAACCATGCAATTCTAAGTGTCATTTCAATAATCTTTTGATTTTGCTTTGTATCATCACTGAGCTTTTAAAAATGTTGAAAGAAAATACAAGCATCAATGATATGAGATAGACCAATGATGACCTGAGTACTTCTTTCATGATTTTTGATATTGCAAGCGAACACAAGCATCATGGTATGAGATAGACCAATGATGACCTGAGCATTTCTTGCGTAAACAAACAAGAATTAATCATTTTCTTAAGTGAATTGGAATGTCATCCATGATACTTGGTAGAGCACTTCCCGCGACAATTCACAAAATAATAATGACTAACTCACAAACAGCAAACAAAGAAAAGGTATCATTCTTCTTCCTTACTTCTCTAGTTCAATACATCATTGAGTAGCTCCAAAGAAATGATAACCAAATGATAAAATGAAAAGCACAACAATTCAAATTCTACTTAATGTATTTTCAAATCATTATTCAGATTAGATCATCAGTGTTGAGATGTGTGTACTGATGTGTGCATGATATTCCCAAATGTTTAACTAAATGATGTGACCTAAAATCCTATCCTAGGGTCTCGGGGACTGATCAAAGATTAGTCTTGCCTACGTTATACACGCAGAGACCACGTAGTTTGACACAGACTCCACTTTTGACTGACATAGACTCATTTTTGTGTTTTTGATTTTCTGATGTTTTTGGATTTTTGATAGATTTTATGATATTTTTGGATTTTTTTTCTGATGATTTTTGATAGATTTTCTGATGTTTTTGGATTTTGGATTTTCTGATGTTTTTGGATTTTTGATAGATTTTCTGATGTTTTTTTTTTTTTCAAGATATTTGATTTGGAATGAGATGGTATGACCGATTGAAGGAACAAGATGAACCACAATAGAGGTAATGCAACCATGGATAAATGATAGATCAAAATGAAAGTCACTGCAAAACATGTCACACAAGCAACATATCTCTTGTTGAAAGATGACAATAGTTGATTGATTAATATGCCAAGAATGATTGATTCCATAAGGCATGATGATGATAAGTACTTAGGATTACTAATATCCTCTAAGTACAAAAAGATTGATGATTGTTGATGATTGATTGACAAAAGATATGAGGATTGGATAATGTTTTACAGCTAGGCTCAAATATGATTTGCATGATAAGATTCAAGGTTGCAAAGGGACATGATGACATGGATTTTGATAAGCTAGGAGATATGGAATGGAATAATGCAAGGATAACAAGAATGAATGGTGATGATCAAGATCAAATAGATAGACACAAATACCAAGTACTTTGCCCCCATTCTTCATCAAAACCAAGGATGAAAAGAAAGGATGTATCTAGTAAGAATGAAGGAATATGGATGAGATAAAAGATATGGTACGAAAGATATGGATAAAGCATATAGGATAAGCATATATGATGTTCAAGAAGATTCTTAACCTTATCAAGATCAAAAGTGGAAATGTAAGGAATGAGCGTAGAAAGGATAATGACCATGAATGATAAGATGGATGAGACTTGCCCCTAAGTGTAGAGTGCAAGAGGAATATGGAAGATAGGATATGGATGATAGGGAGATGGAGGAAGGACTTTAACATTGAGTTTCACAACCAATTATCCCTTTAATTAACCATGGCAATGGGGATTAGACTCATAAATGCTGGTAGATTAATGGTATGATCTAAGAGACTAAGGATTTATGCTAAGGTTTGGATTAAAGGGGAATGATGGGGGATGAATGTTGGATAATGGATAGATGGAAAGTATGACAAGCTCAACATTGGCACACACCTTGAAGGATGGTGGAGTGATGGAGGAAGAATGGATTTGGAAAGTGATAGGTTATTATATGGAAGATTGGAGGAAGCTTTTGGATAAGAAAATTTGGATGCCAATTTTGATTTTATTGCTTCTATGAGACTTTTAGGAATCCACATGATTTTTGACTTTGATATTTGCTTAGTGGGCCTTTGTGGCCTTGAAAATTTTCATTTATGGACCTTTGTGGTCTTTGAAAATTTCCGTTTTTTCTTTGATGGGCCTTTGTGGCCTTTTGAAATTTTCTTTTGATTTATGGACCTTTGTGGTCTTTGAAAATTTCCTTTTTGCTTTGATGGGCCTTTGTGGCCTTTTGAAATTTTCTTTTGATTTATGGACCTTTGTGGTCTTTGAAATTTCCTTTTTGCTTTGATGGGCCTTTGTGGCCTTTTTGATTTTTCCTTTGATTTTGGATCAATTTTCTTTTATTTTTGCATGTCTCTTCAAGGAGACATGTTGATCCTTGGATACATGTGGATTTTGATATAGAAGCTTTTGATATTTGGCACCCAAATTGCTTTCAAAAGCAATGGGAGGAGAAAATTGAGATGAATGGTATGAAGGTATTATGGATGAGTGAATGTGGGTAGAATTTTGAAAGGGCATCAAAGATGTGTGCCTTTGTTGTTCTTGAGGAATAGGATATGGACCTAGGATAGATGGAAATTTTGATGGACTAGGATGAGGACCTAGGATAGATGGAAAGTTTGATGGACTAGGATGAGGAACTAAGATAGATGGTAAGTTTGATGGACTAGGATGAGGACCTAGGATAGATGGAAATTTTGATGGACTAGGATGAGGACCTAAGATAGATGGTAGGTTTGATGCACTAGGACACTTAGGTGTATAACCAAGGCCATGGTGATATGGGTGTTTTTGAATAGAAAGGGGTTCTAGGATACCTTGTTCATGAATGCCTAATCCTTTGC
Organism: Sequoia sempervirens; assembly: GCA_007258455.2. Classification (NCBI taxonomy): domain Eukaryota; kingdom Viridiplantae; phylum Streptophyta; class Pinopsida; order Cupressales; family Cupressaceae; genus Sequoia; species Sequoia sempervirens. Next base: position 50,451,536 of record VDFB02058242.1, read on the forward strand.
CTTTGTAGTTCATACTTTGACACATTTTTTTTCCAATGGGATATGTATTGTTTGTGAAACAAGATGCAAGTCCATTTTGGGGAGGATATGATATGGATGAGAGGTTAGGTGTTGGAAGTAAACTAGAATGGATAAAGGTGGAGGATCCCAATTTATAGGTATGGGATTCATGGATAGCTTGAATAGGTGTGATAGGCTCTTGACATGGGGATGATGGGATATTTTGATCTTGACTTGGAAAAGGATCATGAGGTGGTATGAAAGACATATCTTGATCATGAGAAGGATAAACATCTTCATGGGATGAAAGGGCATCCTTGAATGGAAGCATATCTTGATCTTGATGAGGAAGGGAATCATGAGATTTTGTAGAAAGCATGTCTTGATCATTAGTTGGTAAGAAATCATTAGATAGGATTGAAGAACTAGCATGATCTTGTGATGCAATAGAATCATGATATGGTATGGGTTGATTAGATGATGTGGAAAAAGAACTTGGAAGGATACTTGTCTCTTGAGATGGATGTGAATTATTTTGGGTGAAAAGTGAAAGGAGGGGATCATCATAAGATTCTTGAGAAATGGGATCTTGATCAAAGATGGGAAGACTTTGTGAGATTGTGGAATCATTGGATGGAGTGGAAAGAATATTTTGATCTTGATGTGTAGGGGAGTCTATGCTAGCATGCTTTGGAGTGAGAGTTTGACATGAATCATTGGATGTAGAAGATATGATAGAAGAGGATGATTGGATGGAATTATTCACTTGAGTGAAAGAATCTTGAGGTTCATTTTTGCTTATGGTGGATGGAGATAAATGCATGACATGATAAGATTGTTCAATATCATTTGTCTTTGAGGACTGAGATTTGGGCTTATTGAAATTTTGGAAAAATTCAAAGATATTGAACTTGGATGATGGAGTTGTTGGTGAAGAAGGTCTCATGTTCATTGTTTGGTCCAAAGGATATGGGTAGATGTTTGGCATTAGATATCTCTTTGTGGTTGTTTCCCAGATTTGTTATTGAAGGTTCTCTAGTTGATAAGCTAAAGCATTCAATTTCTCCTCATCTATTTCAGCCATGGTGGTTTGTGTTTCTTTTTGGGATGATCTTATCTGATTTTAATGAATGAAAACACATCAAGCAAGAATAGAGTAGTTGTTTTAAAATCCTAGATTCTTAAACAAAGAGTGTATGTTCAAGAAGCAAACATGATTCTTCTTGATTTTCACTGGTTTGATAACAAGATAAGACAATTTAAATAGACTCACTCCTAGAGACAAAAGGTCATCGTTATATACTCAAACGGCCCACAGCTTGGAATTGTGTTGACTCACACAGCCATGTCACCCCCTAGAGGGTGCCCGTGTTTTTATCTTTTCCAGGTGCATACTCAAAGTGACGGAAGTGGATATCGGATCCCCTGAGCAAACAATCCTTGGCAATTATATGGTGAGTGCTTGAGGGTAGATTCTTCCCCGCCCCTGCACCGCCGAGTATTACAATGTTTAGAAACTGACAAGTGTGCTTCTAGTTCTAGGTTCTTCGATAGGGTTTCCGTTCGGAGCGAAAAATGGATAAACTCCCTCGAGAGACCTCCCAATCTTTAGAACAAAGATTTTGGGGATGGTTATCCTGCACACTTCCGTTGAAAGAGGGTTTCCCCAAATTCACATAAATTTTTAAGTGGGTTGGAATACCATGGCTTTTGGCTGTCCCCACTTAGGTCGTTCCTGTAGGGTGAGTACTTTTTCCCACTATGGCAGGCCTGTCTAAAGGTTTTAATGAAAGCTTGAAAATGCACAAAGTAAAAGCAAGTTTGGTATTCTGATGCACCCAGTTAAGGGGAGAGCATAAACCTATCACCCAATCACAGCAAAGATGTTTGTTCTTTTTTTTTTTTAAAACCCAAAAGACAAATGATCTAATCTATATGGAGATATTGCTCCATAAAAAGCATGATGTTCAATTTTAATCCCACAAGAAATGATGAAGTTTCTATCCTAGGATTGATAAATTTTAATGCATTTTCTATCCTAGGATTGATAAATTTTAATCCATTTTCTATCCTAGGATTGATAAATTTTAACTAAAAAGAGACCAAAGAACAAAAATCCTAGCCGCGGATGCGTCGGATCCAGAAAATCGTAAACCTTAGACCAAGTTACAATGTGATTTGACTTTAAATGTAAAATTAAAAATTTTAGCTCTAAAAAAAGTAATAAATTCCTACACCATTGCATAGCTTATGAAATTCTACCCCATTTCAAAAAAAAAGCATCGAAAAAGACATCCATATGACCAAGATATGGCCATTTTAAGATTGACTATCAAAACCCAAAATCTGATGCACTAAAACAGAGACCAGGCGCGCTGGAACAGAGACCCAAAGTGCTAAAACAGAGACCAGACGCGCTACAGAATTGTCCTGAAGTGCTAAAACAGTCAATGGAAGCACTAAAACAATTGTGTGGTGCGCTAAAACATTTTAGTGGCGCGCTAAAACAGTTGCACAGCGCGCTGGAACAGTAAAGTGGCGCGTTGGAACAGTAACTCGGCGCGCTATAACAGAAACCTGGCATGCTGTAAGAAGTCACAGTTCTGTGAAAACTTTCATGCCAATACCTGTAGGACACAATTTTCAAAATTTAATTAGAATATGGGGTTAGGCCCCACGGTGGGCGCCAATCTGTAAGCGGTAGAATGGGGAAAACAAATTAAACAATGCATCTACGCTTCTAAATAAGATATTGCATCTAAGATTAAGAATTTAAACTAATTTAAACTACAAATCTACATAAATCTATCCTACTGCTCTCTAACTCTAAGGATTTCTCTAATTTACTTAGCTCTCAGATTTGTAAGCTAATTAAACTATTAAAATGACACTTAGAGAATGAGAAATGAACTATTCTACTCTAATATGATTTAAAATATGCAAATTCTATTCTAATGGCAGCCATGACTGCAAATGCTTGATGCTTGAATGCTGCTTGATGGATGCTGGAATGCTGGATGGTTTGGATGCTTGAATGCTTTGGAAACCTGCAGAGTAAGATTGCATTAGTTGGGATCCTTTTCTTGTAGCCCAAGAGCTGTATTTATAGCTTTCACGGCAGCACAATTGTACAGAAAACCGGGATGAGGGGCTATGATTTTCTCTGGAGAATCCAAAGGCATGGGATGAGAAGAAGGAGCTGATCATGGAGAATGGTTTCTCCCCATGAAAACACTAGGCAAGAAGAGAGGGAGGATTGATGGAAGAAGATTGAGAGGACTTCCCGCAAGTTTGTCCCTGAAGCTCTTCCCGTGAATGGAAGCTACATTAATTAGATTTAAAAAATCTAATTTTATTGGTGAGTGAATAGTGTAAATGATTTATGCATAAATTAAATATTTTTAGTTTATTTAATTTTAGCAAAAGAGAAATAAATAATTTAATAAATCAAACTATAGGGTTTGTTTTATTAAATTAAAAAGGAGAATGATAATTAAATAAAAGATTTTTAGCAATCTTTATTTAATTAAGAAGAAAGGTGATTTTAAATAACACAAATTATTTAAATTGTGTAATTAATTTTAAGATAGAAGTAATAATGATAATAATTAAATAAAACAAAGTTTTTAATTTGGTTTATTTAATTAAGAGAGAAATAATACGATGAAAATGATAATGATTAAATAAAACAAAGTTTTTAATTTTGTTAATTTAATTAGGAGAGAAAAATAGAAGAATTAATAAATGAACTTAATATAAATAAATATTTCTATTTATTTACTAAGTAGAAGAATTTAAGATTAATTAATCAAATAAGTCGTATTTAATTAATTAGATTCTCCAGACCATTTTTAGGTGTCTACAATTATTTGCACCCAGTGTTGGAATATCACATCTCGGGGCTTCAGGTGGAAATTTGCAGACAAATGTGTCGACTTGCAAAGAAAATGTGTCGCGGTATGTCAAATGCATCATTCTGCAAAGTGGATGTGTCACAATAGAGCAGATGCATTGTTATGTCAGTTGAATGCGGCTAAATGCATCATGCCATACCTGTACCTACAAAAATGAAAAATATCATACGAAAACTTGCAAAAAGCACGATTTTGGCGTTGGGTTCACCAATGTAGCTTAGGGAAAAACCTAGGCTAGCAGATTAGAGCTTAAAATAAGATAACCCAAAGCAAACGATGAAGTACAAAGGAGTATAACATGAAAACAAGGAAAGAGTTTACCAAATGTCTTCAACCTCCATGATTGACCTCCATTGCACCTTCTCTATTTGTTGCAATATCAAGTTTTCCCTCAACTTTGTGATGAGCAACCTATGATAATGACATTGTCCTAAGCAAATGTTGAAGGATTCTATCTAAAGACCTCAGAATGCAACTATGAAGCAAGCCTAAAGTATGCCTAAAATTCCAAGATGCCAAGATACCAAAATGCTAAGAGCTGAAGTCAAGAGATGTAGATGAGATCTGTCAAAATGAGACCAAAATTACCATTTTATAGAAAAGTCAATTTTGGATGAATGGCCAAGATTGAAGATTAACAAATTCCTTAAGATCAATGGTCAATATTGAATGAGACAACCCACAATTAGGGTTAGGGAAACATTAGGGTAAATTTGAAATGAATGGACAAGATTTTTCTTCTAGAAAATCAAATTAAGGGACAAGATTGCATGTGACAAGAAGATAAGGATGGCATAGAAAAATAGAGAGTTGGAAAATCAAATAATATTAGAAATTACTTGATTTATTAGAAGAAAGTTGTCAATTTGAATTAAAAATTAATTTAATTCAAAAGGTGGGGTCATGACTTTATTTAAAATTAGGAAAATGTCAAGGCGGACAATAATTAAATAAATTAAAGAATTTATTTAATTATGAGAAGACATTAGAAATTAATGGCGTATTTAAATAAACAAATAAAATTTATTTATTTAAATAATCAGGAGGAAATAATGGACCAAGATCATTAAATAAATTTAAGAATTTAATTATAGAAAGACATTAGACAATTAGCGACGTATTTAAATAAATAAATAAAATTTATTTATTTAAATAATCAAGAGGAATAAAAGACATGAATTAATTAAATAATTGTAAATTATTTAATTAATAGTTGAAATTGAACCATAGGACATAATTAAATATTTAAATTATGCTGAGAGGAATGTGGAGAAAATAGAACTTGTAGGCCTATGTCTTTTTTATGTGTCTACAGTAACAATAGTTTTTGACACACTTGGTGAGACTACTTTCTCTCTGCTGAAGAATTTGTTGTTTTCTCCAACGCATCTTGCCTTTGGAGGCATATCTTAAAACACCATGGTGACTCCATTCATGTCTACTAGTTCAAGAAGTGTTGGTTTTACTTCATTATGTTGAGGAAGTGGTGCTTTCTTCAATAATTCAACCTTTGGAGGCAGTTCTACAAGCACCTGGTGACTCTGCAATATCCATTTTCGGTGACTTTACTGGTATGTACCCAAGATCTTTGGTTGGGAAATCCTTTACTCTTATTTCATAAATCATTTCAAGTGTTTCCTACTTTTCTATGCATAAAAATCTTAAAGTATAATGGAAATCATATGTACACTCCCCCATAGCATGGAAGTGTCATCTTTGCACCTCGCAATTAGCAATATTAGGCTGGTTATGTCTCCCCTTTCATTTCACAAAACCTTACTATTGTGGATTTTTAATCTTCTCAAAATGCTTACTACCCACCCCCTACTCAATCTTCTTGGATGCCTACACATTCCTATCAGCAACCCTATGAGGCTCCTTATTCTTCCTTTTAGCCCCAAAATGTGAGTGAACTCATGTCCATGTTGAGGTATCTCCATAAATAGGTGGTTGAGTTGAAGGAGCAACAAGTGTTTGACCTATAGCAGGAGGAGTGGGTTAATCAAGCCTATCAAGAGCAACAATATTAGTTCCCACATCAGGATGAGATTTCCCATCAAGCTCACTATCCTCAACAACAAAATATAGAAGCCCAGTGGAGGTATAAGTAGCAATTGGAGGCACAAATAAGGAAACATCAAGAGGAGTATACAGTGAAGGATGTTGCTGCTAAGCAATAGCAACTCAGAATTGTGCTTGCTCTATTGCAAATGCTTGAGACTTGAGAAACTCCTTGTGTGCCTAGTTTCAAAGAAACTCCTCCACCAATTCTAGAACATCCTGCTAAGGAGGAGGTGTATAAGCATAAGTTTGTGAGTTTCAAGAATCCTAATCAGCCTCTTGAAACTCCTATTCAAGCTCCTGAGCCATCAAGAAAATATCTTATACTGTAGATCCCATGTTTTAAGAGCCTCCATTCCTCACAAGAACCCATCCCTAAGGAGGTTCAACCTCATGCTCCTATTGAGTAGCCCCTTCTAGATCTTCCACAAGATTTTCAATACCCTTTTGACCATTTTTCTCCGCCTATTGTTATTTCACTCTTTAAAGGTGGGCTTATTATATGGGATCCAAGCTGGTTAGAACAACAAAAGAGGGAGAAGTTATAGTTTAGGGGTGATGAAGTAGTTCCTAAAGAGCCTTCATGTACTCTAGGCAATGAATGTCTTGGTCTTCTGCAAGAAATAATTGGAAATGACCAGTTGCAATAGCAAGACACTAAAAAGGTAGAGAAGATTGATGTAGTAGAGGAATCAGTCCTCTCATTTTATGTCCTTCGTTGTTTTGTTGAAAATGAGGAGGAAAGATCACCTATACCTACATCAGAGGAGTCCCTTAAGTAGCTTGTGTCTGACTTGATGGATGAAGACAACTCCAAGGTTTTGTAGTAGCAATAGACATGTTTAGCCCTTGTTATAGTGGAGGAAACTCCCCTATCTATTGAGGTTTGTAGTTCTAAGGTGGAGGACCTCTTCAATCTTGGATGTCAAATATTCATCCCTAGAAGAGGAGCTTTGTGGGAATCATATGGGTAAGGATATAGCAGGGGATGTGGCAACCATTCCATGCTAGAAGTTTTATTTTGTTGCAATTTTTAATATGAGGTCTTCATTTAAGATGAAAATGTGACCTTCAACATTAGGGATAATGTGACTGAGTTAGACCGCTTCACATGGGACCAACATGTTAAAAAATCCACTATTGAGCAGCCACACATCTACCAAGAGATTGATGATTTTGTTGCTCAATTTGATATTATTCTTGAGCTTTAAAGCTTTTCATTTGAGGTGCATGAAGAAGAGATTCCTTGTGCAAATCAACAAAAATTCTCAGCATATTTTGCATCACCATGTGAGTTGGAAACTTTCCCTTTTTGTTTCAATTCATGCAATGAGGAGGTCAGTGCTCATGACATTGATCTATCCTTTTGCGAGGAGAGTTCTCTTCCCTCTACAAAAGGTTTGCTTTTGAATGCTAACCTATCTTCAGAAAAGTTCACCCTTGCTATTGTATGTTCACATGAGGCACCAATGTCAGATGAATCTAACACTTACATCATATGGTTTTCTTGCAATGGAAAAGTTTACAGTGAAGTGATCCTTCACCTTGCAAGCATCTTGTATAGTTCCATGCATGTTGGTAGTGGTTTTCAATGGTTACAGTTAGGTGAAGTTTGCAAATATAGTCTGAATGAGATTAGCTCCTTCAGAAGGTTCATCTTCAATAGAGGAAAATTTCCATTTTTTGCTTACTGTTAGTTTCATGTACATATTATTAATATCTTGATTTCCATGAAGTGCTTTTGCACACCCTGCATTCTCCTTAAGGGAATGTATGCTCTATTTTTCTATGATTTTCTCCAAGTGAAGCCTACACATGTTTTGTTCTACTTGGAGGAGGCCTAGCTATTGAATATTTTCCCTTATGACTCTATGCCCAATGGATTGATAAGGCCCTTGGATTCCATGATTAGTAGGAAATCATCCCATTGAAATTTCCATAAATGTTGTCATTTCATGCCACCCCTAGATGACCCATCATTGATAACTAATTTGAGAGATCCTACATGGTCCATCTTTCATGAATTCTCCTTGAGGGGTCCTAAAATTGGCTAAGTCTGGCTATTTCAAGCTTTTGGGTTTTCACTTCCCTTCATACCAACATACCTTCTTCATTTCTCTTGCTCCTCTCTTTCACCCTTATGCTTGTCATTTTCCCTTAAGTGCTTCAGGTGTTGACTATTGGCCTTACCCTTTAAGCCTTACTGCTTCCCCTTCATAGGTCGTAAGCCTCCCACTCAACCATTGAAGCTCAATTAAGTCCTTCAAGATTTTCCTAAGTGTTGTATTTTTGGACTTTGGGGTTCAAGCTTCCCTCTTATCTCCTTCCATATTTTCAGCTTAAGCATTAAGCCTTCCTCCTGACTCCTAAACCTTGAAATCCCTTTAAGGCTTTTTAGCTTTCAGGCATCAAACTTTTATCTTCTGCCTTTCTTCCTTCTCACCTTCACTCCTTCCTTTGAAATTTTGACTAAGTGTCAAGGTTTCAAACTTTCAAGTATCAACTTCCACCTATACCTCTTACTTCCTTTTGGTAAGAATTAATCCTCCCTCTTGACCCTTGATGTCTAGTAGTACCTTTTAGACTTTGACCATCAGCCTTGTCCCTTACCTCTTACCTTTCTTTGGTAATAGGTAGCTCGTCCCTTCAACCTTTGATGGCTCCCTTCAGACATCAGGCTTCAGTCTTCCCTTTTACTCTTTTTGCATCTATGATAAGATGTAAGCTTTCTCCTCGACCTCTAATTCCCAACAAGGGTGACCTTTTTGAACTTCGCGGTTGGCTCCTTCGACCTTCTCTCTTTCTTTCTTCTATAAGCAGTATGACGAACACCCAAAACTTGATCCTCGAAGGTCTGATGCCAATGAAGCATAAGGTATGAATTAGGCTTGACACCTGATGTCTAATGAAGGTTTCTCTTTTCAAGGTTTTAGACCATTTAATGCATAGAAAATGGTTCCTTTTGGGCCTGAAGCCTCGATATTTAGTAGATTTGACATGTTTTTTGGGCATTGACATTAATGTTCAAACTACCTTTTTGAGTTGTTTGTTTCATTTTTTGAGGCTTCAAGGATACCATTTATGATCCTCTTGACTTCTACAAATGCATTTTATGGGTTCCCATGCTCATTTATTTCTTTTTTTGACCATTCTGACAGATCCATGCCCTAATCACAATTTTTACAAGATGGCTCCATCCTTTCACACATAAATTTATTGTTAACCCTAGTTAGGGTTAGGGTTTGGTTTATGGTTCCAAGTTATCCCTGATCTATAAAGGCAATATTTGTATTATTTTTAAGTGTTCTTCCTTTGGCTCCTTGAGGGTCTTTCTTTGGCAGACTTATGTATTTCACATCTCTACAATTGTAAAGATGGGATTTTTTGCCTCCACATCATGAAATTGATTAATCTTTCCTCTCCTCATCTTTTTTATGGTTATGTAAGTTTCATTACCTGCATATTTGAGTGCTTGTTTGTATTTATTTAATGCGTACATTCTGAGTTAAACTATTTAAATTTGTTATTTTGTGAATCTCCCTTTCCTTCCATCACCTTGTCAAACCCTAACCTCCATGTTTTCCTCTGGGAATTTACTAGATAGAGAATTGTGTGAGTCCCCTAGTCCCTCTTCATTGATGTTGTTGTGCAATATTAGTCAGGAAGAGATAACTTTTCCATCTTGGTGTACCACCTCCTATTTCCCTTTCATGCTTTCTTTCTTCCCCTTTTTCCCTGAGCTATTAGAATAGGGTAGTGGTAGGATTCCATGTGTTGGATTGGACCAACATATTATACTTGGATCAAAAGAGGAAGTCAGCCTTCTCTAGTGATTCAACCTCATATGCGCAAGGTCCCACACCTTGAGTTCATTTACATTGTTCCATTAGAATGTTGAACCTCATGTTCAACAGGGTATGATTTCATATGACAACACTTACACTAGCACCCAAAATGCAGCAAGAGCTAATGAAGCTCAGGGATGGTGGAATCATCAAGCCAATTAGACACTCCACCTGGGTTTCAAACTTAGTGTCAGTAAGGAAGAAGAATGGATATATCATATTATGTGTGGATTTTAGAAACCTAAACATATCTTCATTGAAATATAATTACCTAATGCCAAATATGGAGGCAATGTTGCAAAAAGTAGCTGGGTGTGAGATGCTATCAATGATGGATGGGTTTTTGGGTTACATCCAAGTGAAATTCAAGGAATCAGAGAAGTATAAGATTGATTTCACCATACCATGGGGCCCATATGTCTATGTGAAAATTCCTTTTGGCTTGAACAATGTAGGATCAACTTTCCAAAGAGCAATGGATGTTGCATTTTTAGAATTTATAGACATCTTCATGGTGGTATACCAAAATGACCTAACTACATACTCCAAGAAAGAGGAGGATCATTGTTACACCTCAAAAAAAAATTCTAGGGCTCTAAAGTATGGTATTTCTCTAAACCCTAAGAAGTGTGTGTTTGGAGTAACAAAAGGAAAACTGTTAGGTCATATTGTTTCTAAGAAAAGGATTAGGATTGATCTAGAAAGAGTTGTATCTATAGAGAGGATTCCTCAATCTAGAACCATCAATGGTATCCAATCCTTTTTTGGGTAAGTAAATTTTGTAAGAAGGTTTGTGAATAACTTTGTAGAACTAACAAGATCCATCTCTAAGATGCTAAAAATGGGTGAATCTATATCTTGGAGTGAAGAACCACCCAAGTAATTCCATAGCATAAAATATGAAATAAAAAAGGCTCTTATTTTGATATCCCCAAATTTTGTGAAGTTATTTCAATTATCTTTATTTTTCTCATTCTATACCATTCATGTAGTCCTATTGCAAAAGAATGATAAAGGTTTTGAGCAGCCTATTTCTTTGTTTAGTAAATCCCTACATGTTGTTGAGCTCAAGTATGACACATGGTAGAAAAACAAGCATATGTATTGGTCAAAGCTTTCAAGAATTTTAGGTCATACTTAGTTGGAGCCTCAATTATTGTATATGTTCCTACTACTATAGGTAAATACAAATTCATTTAGTAGGAAGTTACTAGAAGGAGATGAGGATGGATCAACAAGATCCAAGAGTTCAATATAGGCATCCAAATCAACAAATTGGTCAAAGAGCAAGGATTATCTAGGCTTATGTTTGAATCTAATTTGGAGGCTAATTAGATAAATAATATTATAGAAACAGGTTCAATACCTTTCAAATGTGATATGCAAGCTTCTCCATGGTATAAATATATCATATTCTATTTACAAAATATGTCTTGCCAAGATGGTGTGAAAGATAGTCAAAAGAGAACACTTGAGTTGCATATTATTAAATATGTCATCATCTAGAATGAGTTATGGTGGAGAAATAGAGATGGAATTTTGCTTAAGTGTGTTAATGAAGAACAAGCTACTACCATCCTAAATGAAATTCACAATGGAGTGTGTGGAGGTCACTACATGGAAAAAACTACAACCCATAAGGTCATAATATCTGGTTATTCATGGCCTACAGTTTTTACAGATGCACATAAATTGGTTAGAAAATGTGATACATACCAAAAGTTTTCAAGAAATTTGAAATTTTCTAAAAACCCATCTTTAAGACCAATATTTGTAGAAGCTCCATTTCAACAATGGGGGATTGATTTTATAGGAGAGATAATTGAGAAATCAAGTGGTGGTCATAGTTGGATTTTAGTAGCCACTTATTATTTCACAAAATGGATAGAAGTTATCCCTACAAGGAAAGCTACAAGTAAATTTCTAATAGATTTCTTGATGAAAAAGTTATAACCAGGTTTGGAGTGCCAATGAAGTTAGTATCTAACAATGTAATGTGTTTCAATCTAAGTAATTTACGACTTTCTGCATATGGAATGAATCTCTTATACATCCCCATATCATCCCCAAGGTAATGGATAGGAAAAATCAAGCAATAAGTGCTTGATGAAAATTATAAAGAGGGTAATGAAAAGAATAAGAAGGATTGGGATGCAAAACTTAGACTATCCAAATGGGTAGATAGAGTGAAAATATAAAAGACAACTAGTCAATATCCATTTGAATTGGTCTATGGTCTAGAAGCTAGAATGCCTATCAATAACTTATTGCCAGTATACAAGTTTATCTATGAACATGATGAAAACGTCTTTTATGCAATGATCAAAAAATTCAACTAGCTTACTCTGTTGGATGAAACAAGGAGGATGTCACAATAGAAAAATATCTAGTTACAACAATAGGTTAAACATCTATTTGATAAAAGAGTTATTACAAGAAAATTTTAGGTTGATGGCATGGTACTTCTATGGAATGCAAGATCACAAGAAAAAGGAAAACATGGGAAGTTTGAAGCTTTGTGAATTGGACCCTATTTGATAAGAAACAATCATAGTGAGGATTCATACTTTCTACAAAATCTTATTGGTGAATTAAATTTGGAACTACCAATGCATGGATAGTTTCTGAAACCATATTTCTCTTGAAATATGTCTTCTCCATGCACAATGTATCATATGTTCATATTATACAATTTTATTTTATCTAGTTTTGGTTTTGTTTTATTTTTATTTTTGGTTGGTCCACTTCTCTAGAAATCCTAGTTTCTCACCTTACTTTTACATAGTAAGCATCCCCAACTAGAGCCACTGGTGGTATATTTACATTTTCTTGGCTTCCAGTTCTACTCCTTGGTTCTCATTTTGAAATGCTAATTATTTTGCTAGGGTTTATTATAAATGTTCACCTCTTTATGCTAAAACCATAGGTCTAGGCATGTCTATAACACTTTTGTTCTATTCTTTATTTGATTGCCTACTTTAGTTGTCTGTTGTTTAAGTGACAACTTATGGGTCTTTATCTCATGTTTTAACTAACCCTTCCTGCTATGCATACCAATCAGACCCTGACATGATTATACTTTTCCAAAATTGTTAAGATCCCTAAGTCTAAGACCCCATGTGTAACCTTCGGCCCCCTTTTCCCTAAGCACATCCTTAAAAATAACTTTTATGCACATGTCTAAATGTATTGCTTAAACTACTAGGAGTAAGGTCCCACTTTGGATGCATGTTGATTCCTAAATATAGCACACACTTCCTTCACAATGTGTTTTAATCTTTCTAGCACATAAGTATATTGTGATGGGTGGTATTTAAAGCTCTCATCATATGTCATGACCCTGTTACAACACTTCACTTCATTGCAGCATAATTTCAAGAAGGGAGTGCATAAGATAGATGTGCTTGAGCTAGGATAAATATCACGAAGACAAGTGGAGACCCTTGATTACAAGACAAAATTCCTTAACATCACAATTTCTTAAGTTGAGCGCATTGTGACACTGTGTTAGGCTTGCTTTATTACAATGAAGACAAGTGTCATAATGTTATTATAGTGCATCCTTCCTTTCGATCACATTTTTGGTTCCTCTACACAAAAGAAAATTATGCTAGGATGGAGCCTCTAAGAAATTGACACTTGTCATAAAATGATTCTAGTGCTTCAATTCTTTGGAGCTCATTTTCATGAAAGAAGCACATAGTAAAAATGCATTGAATTGAGTTAAATATGAACGGGACATATGTTAGCTTCTCTTTCCAACATAAGGCTTCTTCAGAGCACATTTTGTATTCTTGGTGCAAAAGGAAATTGTGTCAAGTGGTGATTGGAAAAGAGTGACACATGTTTGTCCCAACATGCAACACTCAATCTCTTCATAATGTATTTCTTTTCAAGAACATATATAAAACATGTCGAGTGGGTGACATCACAAATGGATACTTGGCATCTTTTCCTTTCAACGCATGGTTCCTATGGTGTGCAATTTCATGAATTCAATGCAAAACTAAAATATGCTAGGGGTGACATGAAATAAGCGGAGCGCATGTCAATTATAGGCTTTAACACAAAGGTCTTTCTCAATGCAATTTTTTAAAATGTGATTTAAATGGAATATGTGGTGTGTTGAGGATATGTGCTAACCACTAATCTTTCTTGAAAGTACCCATATCAATTATTGAAATTCAAATAGGAACAACTAGTTGATTGATGATCAAATTCATATGCATGACCCATCACTCAATAATTAAGACTCGACTACTAATTTTTGAAGGAAATAAAATATAAAATTATATTGTTCCTCATCATAATTAAAGACACTCAAGTTTTCTAAAGATTGGAGCTCACCAAAGGAAAATTGCAAGCAAGAAAAGCTAGGGTTCAAGCAATCTCACAAGTTTGTCATCTAGTCATCTACAACTATAAAATTATCTATGAATTATCAAGAGGAATGTGTAAGGAAGGTTTTTATATTGTTTGTTTGAATTTTTGAAAATTAAAGGGAAAACCCTAGGAATTATAGTGATTGTATGCAAAACCTAGGCAGTATAAAACCCTCAAAATGAGTGAATCCAATATCAAATCGAAAGGAACTAAATGGTTTATGGAAGATGATTTAATGAATAAATTGAGAGAAGAATGTGTTGAGGGAATGAAATTGCATCAAAGGTAAAATAACACAAATAACATGAATTCAAATGTAAAACACATGTTATACCTTCAATAACCCTCCATGGATTGAGCTCAAGAGTGTACGCAAGTCTTAAAGATTTACTCAAGTGATTGGAATGTGATTACTCATAATTCTTACAACATAATATTAGCATGAGATAAGTTATGAAAATGGGATGGGAGGCCTCTCATTTATATAAATGAGAGGGGATAAATCAAGGGCCAAGATTTATTGGTTGATGGAGGGCAAGGATTGATTGAGAAGATAGGGTTTGGATCAAGATTGAGATGAGTATTAGGATTGTGAAAAGTGTCACAAGATGGAAAGGGGGTAAGAGGTGAGGTTTTCTCACACATGTGTAAGCACACATTGGGAAGAGAGGCATTAAATTTGTGTAAGAGCTTAATGGGGGTAGGTGAGATGTAGGAATTTAAAATTAGGAAATAATGGTAATGAGGATTACGGATGAGGGTTAGATCTATTAATCAAGGATTAATTGATTAATAAGGATGGGTTGAGTTAATAAACCAAGGTTTTATTAACTTGGGTGGAGTTAAAATTTGGAGAATGGGATAATGAGGTTTAAGATGGGGATAAAGTTAATTAATCAAGGATTAATTAACTTAAGAAAGGTTAGGGGATTTAGAGAAATAAGGGTAAAGGTTAGATTTAATTAAATAAATGTGGATTTATTTAATTAAAGGTGGTGGATAAAGGAAATGGGGAAATTAATTAAATAAATAAAAATTAATTAATTAATTAATGGGTTAGGATAGGCTAAGATAAGGTGTGGATGGTTAAGGTCACATTTTAGGAGTCTACATTATGCCCCTCTTTGAGATGATGTTGTGACTAAGAGAAGTAACATCATTTCAAAGAAGAATAAAACATAGTGGATAGGAAAGGGATGAGGACTAGTGGCATGATGCCCTAGTCACTAATAAGGATGAAAAAGGATGATGAGGAGGTAGTGGTATTCCCCCTCAAGATGGCATGCGAGTTAGGAGAACATGGGTTTGCTCTCAAAATGGATGAGAGGACTAGAAGGATGAAAAGATGAAATGATTAAATACATGATGCATGAAAAAAGATAAGGGGGATGGAGATATGGATGGAGAGGGAGAGTGGATGATCATCATGTTGCAATGATAATAGCAACCTAGATTTGATATTGTACTTGACATTATGCACCGAGGTATAAGGAACCAGGATGACAATGTGCAAAGTATGTGATCAAAAAGGTCAAGTACAAACATATGCCTTATGACACCATGATATGGAAGACCATGATGCCTTTGTGGAAATAGAGTGCAAAAGACCATGTTAAATGTAAAAAAAGATAAAACACATAAGAAACAAGCAAGCACTCCCAACAAACCAAAATTAAACAAGGACTGTGCTCCAAGTCAAGATTAAAACCGATTGGTGGATTGGTGATGATGATGATAAGGGTGGAAAATTTAATGATAAGAACAATGCATACCCCAAGGATTGTTTTGTTAATGATAAGAACAACACATGGATTGGGAAGGATACATCCCTATGATGATAGTTGAATTAAAGTGGATCAATGGATTTGAGCTTTATTTGGATTAAGATGATGGCTTGCTTAAGGATGATGCATTAGCTTGCAAGATTGGATTGCATTGATTAAGATTTATTGCATTGGATAGGATTAAATGGGGATGGTTGGATTGGAAGAATATATGGATGGATAATATATGATTGGATGGAGGATAGGATGATTAGGATAGAGGAATGGATGGGATCCTATGACAAGAGAGAACCAAGGATGGAAGAATAAATGGATTATGTGGATAGGGGATAAATAGATTTAGTAGATGGAAGATAGGTGATGGGAGGATAAGAGGATGGTGGATGAAGGAGGATGGAGGTCCAAGGACTAGTTTTAAAGGACTAATTAGATGCCCCACACTAGAGGTAGTACAATCATGGATGTAAGAATAGTAGCATGATATGGAAGGATGGTGCATAAAGGACATGGATGAAAGTAAGAGAGAGGATGTAATTGTCTAAATCATTGCATGGGTATTTTTTCCCCTAACTTTATGAAGACCAAGGGTGAAGAGAGGGGGTGAATTGGATAGGCTAGGGGGATGGAGGACATGGATAAGATGATCAAGGTTAAGTGGATAAGATATCGATGCATGGATATTTCATTCCTAAGCTCTTCATCAAGATCAAAAATAGGAAGGAAATATGGATTTGGACCTCAAATGGATTAGGAAAATTAGGCTTAGGGTCCAAACTGATAGATTAGGAATAGATTATGGGATGATTAGGACAAGATAGATTATTAGAATGATAATAGAGGATTATGATGGGATGATTAGGATAAGGTGGTTAGGAAGAAGGGGAAATAGGATGAAAATGGATGTTTAGGATAATAAGGGATGGTTATGATGATATGGGAAGGTGATTAGGATTAGAAGGGGTGATTAAGATGAAAATTGTGGATTAGGATGGGATGATTAAGATTAGGTGATTATGATGAAAAGGGATGATTAGGATGGGAAAGATGGTATGATTAGGATGTGGAGACATGATTAGGATAGGAAGAATTGGATAAGATGAAGATTTGTCTTGCTTGACTAGGAGATAGAATTAAAAGCACACATGATGCAATGCAGGGAGGCAACTGGTTTCCAAACACAATTCAAACTCTTTGAATCAACTTGCAACTCTCAAAAACCTATTACACCAATTCTTCATAGTTTCTCCTAGTAATCCCTTATACATCTGCAACTCAGTTTCTTGTTCATCACTTTCAGGTTATTCGTCACAACCCAAAACCAACCATCATTTCAAACACCCTTTTATCCCTTCCAAAAAATATCTCAAAACCGCATTGGCTTACTTCAGACCAACTCCTTCAAAATCATGCATCAATGTTGTCCTACAAGGCCAATTAGGCCACTTTTACAAAGGAGCACCCAATTGTATTACTCACCAACACCAAAACTCACCTCCATTCAACTAGGAATACTTTAAATAAAAGGATTCAACAACCTTTTGGCACTCACACTTCCATTCACATACCCTCACTTTGGGAAATTTTCAAGGAGGTTTATTGGAGAAGCACCTTCCACACCTTTTATTATCAATCTAATGCTTCAAACATTATCTATTTGGTTTTCACATATTAACCAAACCTTCATAAGGCCAGCCATAGCATCCTTTGCTCATAACCTACACCCAAACCTCATATTTTGCTTGCAAATTGACAAAACCCACCTAGGGCATCACCTTAAAATTCACAATCAAGGCTCCCTGCTCAAACCAATCCCATAAACACAATACCTACACCCTATTAGGCCATTCCACAAAGTTACAAAAAATGGCAATGGGTGGAATGGCCAAAAATCACATTTTAGACTTCCAAAACCCTTAATTTGTTGTTACACAGGCAGTTACACTAAAAAGCTTCTAAAAATCACAAAACATGATGAGAAAACCTCAAAGTAGGTTCAAAGCAAATAAAATTCACTCTGTTATCATTTCCAATTCACCTCATACCAATAACTAGTCGTACATCACCTTTAAATTCAAGAATTACAGTCCAAAAGTGTACGAAAACGTGTAGTTTGATATTCAAATTTTGAATCTTACATCAAATCTTCTTCTACAACATTCACAATGGATTTTTAAATAATTTTCAACTTCCTAAACCATGAATAAATACCTTTACACCTTCCCATAACTAAATGACCCTTCATCTTCCATAGTTTGCACTTTTGCAATTTTGCAACTTTGCACTTTTGCAACTTTTACAATATTTTGCATTTTTTGACAAAATGACTCTAAAACCAATTTGATTACATAAATATGGTCTCAAGGACCTTATTGAATTCTAAAGGACTCAAAAACACCTAAATAATTAACCTATCAAAGACCCCATTACATGCATGAGATGGCCTTGGTGCCCCCGCACCATACTCTCAGCCAGAAAAAAAGTCTCCAAGTCTCTTGGAGTTTGACTTGCAACTTGTCCACATCTAAAAACTTCATCTCCTTCATCTCCACATGCTCTTTCATCTATGAATCCCTTCCATTGGGTTAGGTATTGTAGCTTTGCATCATCCTTTGCACTCTTAGGCTTATTTCCACCTTGGCACTACTCCATTCTTACAGACTGATCCGTTGAGGATCCTTTGACCTTTTTACCATCACAAACTGATGTTGTATCTTCCTTGATTCCTGCACTATGACCTCTATCAACCTTTCCCTTGACTGTCTTCATCTTTACCCTTGGAACATACTCACACTCACCAACTCGTCTTTGCCTTTCAACTTGATATTGTTGCCTCTCTGCAAACATACCTACTTCAAGTCTTCTAACACTTCTCACATCAAAGCTTGATGATACACTTGTCCTTACACCTACAAACAATCCTTGTTCAACTACCCCGTGATCTATTTTCTTCATCATCTCAGCTACATGATTAAATCTACCCCATTGTCCTTGCCAAACATCCACTCTCACCTCATTCTTTGTCTTCACAACCACCTTTAGGTTCTCCACTCTTGGAACCCTTATGCAATTAGTCTTAAGAACCTCTATCATGGTAGCATATGACTTCCTACCAATCACTCTTTTCACTAAAGGACAAATCACTACCCTTACCTTAGTATCATCACTTTTCTCCAACTCATTTGGAGTTTTCACAACCAACTCATCTCTGGCCTTCTCTTGGCCTTTCCTTGCCAAAATCACATCATTGGTCTCTTCCAACACTGAGACCTTCCTCAAACTCATTTCCTTTACCTCTTCACCACTTGGGGTGGCTGCAACTTTCATCATCTCTTCCAACCTCTGCAAACCTTTCCACTTTCCTTTTCATTTTGCCTTGGTTCACTGCACTTTCCATCTTCATGTCTTGTACCCAACTCTATGCCCTCATCATCTCTACTTTTTCAGTCCTATAGACCACTATATTTTTAGACCCTAACTACTCACTAACTTTCCTTGTAACCAAAGGACTAAGTGTTGTCCTTGTCATTCCATTATCATGCCAACCTTGAGTCTTCTTAATTAGTTCACCCTTGACTCTTTCTTCATCAGTTGTTGACACCAAACCATCACCTTTTCCTAGCAAATTCAGACTACACCTTACCTCTGTCTTGATAGTGCTTGACTTCCCATTACCTTCTTTTTCCTTCAAGGGACACAACACTACCCCCACCATGATCTCTTCACACTTCACAAGCCCATCTTGGCTTTCCATAGTCACTTCACTCTTATTCACTTCCTCTTTACCTATTATCCCTATCATTAGAGTCTTTGCCTCAACAATCTCTATGTCATCTAACTTATCCACCACTGTATTGACAGTATATAACTACCCTTTAACTTCTCTGGCTTTCATTGGACAAAACTTTGTCCTTGTCACAGCTTCATCATGTCTTCCTAACTCATCTTGCACCTTCAAGGTCAATTCATCCTTGACCTTCTCTGTTTCAGTCTTGGATGCCAACATATCATCTTCTTCTCTCTTCACCATTCAATCTTCCTTTACACTTGTTGTCTCAGTGACTTCTTCCTTTGTAGTGGCTGCACCTTCACTATTTTTGTCTTCCTCATGACTTATGAACTCTTTCTTGCATACCATTACTATCCTTGTTGTCTTATTTTGTGCCTTTTCATCTTCCTGCAATGGTGTTAGTGTGAACTTGGTTCCATCTTTCTCAATTTGATAAGTATTGGCTCTCCCATCATAAATGGCATATCTCTCAAACTACCATGGCCTACCAATGAGCAAATGACAATAACTCATAGGGAATACATCACAAAGCACATTGTCCTTATAGCTACCAATAATAAATTCAACAAAATCTTGATCATTAACCACAATTGACTAACCATCATTCAACCAAATTTCTTTATAGGGTGTTTCATGAGGAATTCTTTCTAAATTCAACTTGTCAACCATTTCACTTGAAACCATGTTATCAATGGAACCTGAATCTATTACCACTTTACATACCTTTTTTTTGCATTTTCATTTTGTCTTGAATAGTGTTATCCTTTGAGTCATCTCCTTCAACTTAGCATACCTTTCTTTCAACTCACTGATTTATTTTGTCATGGTATCTTCTGGATGCATCTTGACTCTTCAAATTCCAACTGTCAAACTTCAATCTTCAATTGTTCCAATGATCTATTTCCTAGTCTCTAATACCAATTGATGCAATGTGGGGAGGCAACTAGTTTGCAAACATAATCCAAACTCTTTGAATCAACTTGCAACTCTCAAAAACCTATTACACCAATTCTTCACAGTTTCACCTAGTAATCCCTTGTAGGTCTGCAACTTAGTTTCTTGTTCATCACTTGTAGGTTATTTTTTGTAACCCAAAACCAACCATCATTTCAAACACCCTTTTATCCCTTCCAAAACATATCTCAAAACCGCATTGGCTTACTTTAGACCAACTACTTCAAAATCATACATCAACGTTGCCTACAAGGCCAGTTAGGCCACTTTTACAAAGGAACGCCCAATTGTATTACTCACCAACACCAAAAATCACCTCCATTCAACTAGGAAGACTTTAAATAACAAGATTCAACAAATTTTGGGAACTCACACTTCCATTCACATACCAAAACCACAAAACCCTCACTTTAGGAAATTTTCAAGGGGCTTTATTGGAACAACACCTTCCACACCTTCTCTTATCAGCCTAACACTTCAAAAATTCTCTATTTGGTTTGCACATACTAACAAAACCTTCATAATTCCATCCATAACATCCTTTTTCTCATAACCTACACCCAAACCTCATATTTTGCTTGCAAATTGACAAAACCCACCTAGGGCATCACCTTAAAATTCACAAACAAGGCTCCCTACTCAAACCAATCCAATAATCACAATCCCTACACCCTATTATGCCATTCCACCGAGTTATAGAAAATGACAATGGGTGGAACGGCCAAAAATCACATTTTAGACTTCCAAAACCCTTAATTTGTTGCTACACAACAGTTGCACTAAAAAGCTTCTAAAAATCACAAAACTTGATGAAAAAACCTCAAACTAGGTTCAAAGAAAATTATATTCACTCCATTATCATTTCCAATTCACCTCATACCAAGAACTATCTTGTACAATTCATACATGGCCTATAAACTCAGGAATTACAATCCAAAAGTGTAGGAAAATGTGTAGTTCAATATTCAAATTTTGAATCTTACTTAAAATTTGCTTCTACAATGTTCAAAATGGATTTTTAAATCATTTAAAACTTCCTAAACCATGCATAAATACCTTTATACCTTCCCATAACTAAATGACCCTTCATCTTCCATAGTTTGCACTTTTGCAATTTTGCAACTTTGCACTTTTGCAACTTTTACAATATTTTGCACTTTTTTGACAAAATGACTCTAAAACCAATTTGATTACATATATATGGTCTCAAGGACCTTATTGAATTCTAAATAACTCAAAAACATCTAAATAATTAACCTATCAAAGACCCCATTACATGCATAAGATGGCCTTGGTGCCCCTGCACCATACTCCCAGCCAGGAAAAAAAGTCTCCAAGTCTCTTGGAGTTTGACTTATAGCTTCTCCACATCTGAAAACTTCATCTCCACATGCTCTTTCACCTAGGAATCTCTTCCATTCGGTTAGGTACTGCAGCTTTGCATCATCCTTTGCACTCTTAGGCTTATTTCCACCTTGACACTACTCCATCCTTACAAACTGATCCATTTAGGGTCCTCTGACCTTTTCACCATCACAAAATGATGTTGTATCTTCCTTGATTCTTGCACTATGACTTCTATCAACCTTTCCCTTGACTATCTTCATCTTTACCCTTGGAACATACTCACACTCATCAACTTGTCTTTTCCTTTCAAATTGATATTGTTGCCTCTTTGCAAACAAACCTGCTTCAAGTCCTCTAACACTTCTCACATCAAAGCTTGATGATACACTTGTCCTTACACCTACAAACAATCCTTGTTCAACTGCCCCATGAGCTCTTTTCTTCATCATCGCAATTTGATTCTTAAATATACCACACTGTCCTTTCCAAGCATCCACTCTCACCTCATTCTTTGTCTTCATAAGCACCTTTAGGTTCTCCACTCTTGGAACCCTTATGCAATCAATCTTAAAAACCTATGTCATGGCAACATATGACTTCCTACCAACCAATCTTTTCACTAAAGGACAAATCACTACCCTTACCTCAGTATCACCACTTTTCTCCAACTCATTTGGAGTTTTCACAACCAACTCATCCCTGGCCTTCTCTTTGCCTTTCCTTGCCAACATCACATCATTGGTCTCTTCCAACACTGAGACCTTCCTCAAACTCATTTCCTTTACCTCTTCACCACTTGGGATGACTGCAACTTTCATCATCTCTTCAACCTCTACAAACCTTTCCACTTTCCTTTGCATTTTTCCTTGGTTCACTGCACTTTCCATCTTCATGTCTTGTACCTAACTCTCTGCCCTCATCATCTCTACTTTTTTAGTCCTATAGACCACTATATTTTCATACCCTAACTGCTCACTAACTTTCCTTGTAACCAAAGGACTAAGTGTTGTCCTTTTCATGCCAACCCTGAGTCCTCTTAATCAGTTCACCCTTGACTCTTTCTTCATTAGTTGTTGACACCAAACCATCACCTTTTTCCTAGAAAATTCAGACTACACCTTACCTCTGTCTTGACAGTGCTTGACTGCCCATTACCTTCTTTTTCCTTCAAGGGACACAACACTACCCCCACCATTATCTCTTCACACTTCACAAGCCCATCTTGGCTTTCCATAGTCACTGCACTCTTATTCACTTCCTCTTTACCTATTATCCCTATCATTAGAGTCTTTTCCTCAACAATCCTTGTGTCATCAAACTTATCCACCACTATATTGACAATATATAACTTCCCTTTAACTTCTCTTGCTTTCAACGAACAAAACTTTGTCCTTATCACAGCTTCATCATGTCTTCCTAACTCATCTTGCACCTTCAAGGTCAATTCATCCTTGACCTTCTCCATTTTAGTCTTGGACACCAACATATCATCTTCTTCTCTCTTCACCATTCAATCTTCCTTTACACTTGTTGTCTCAGCAACTTCTTCCTTTGTAGTGGTTGCACCTTCACTATTTTTGTCTTCCTCAAGCCTTATGAACTCTTTCTTGTGTACCATTACTATCCTTGTTGTCTTATTTTGTGCCTTTTCATCTTCCTATAGTGGTGTTAGTGTGAACTTGGTTCCATCTTTCTCAATTTTATAACTTGGTTCCATCTTTCTCAATTTGATAAGTATTGGTTCTCCCATCATAAATGGCATATCTCTCAAACTGTCATGGCCTTCCAAATAGAAAATGGCAATAACTCATAGGGAATACGTCACAAAGTACCTTATCCTTATAGCTACCAATAATAAATTCAACAAAATATTTCTCATTAAACACAATTGACTGACCATCATTCAACCAAAATGCTTTATAGGGTGTTTCATGAGGAATTCTTTCTAAATTCAACTTGTCAACCATTTCACTTGAAACCATGTTATCAATAGAACCTGAATCTATTACCACTTTAAATACCTTGTTTTTTCATTTTCATTTTGTCTTGAATATTTCTCTCCTTTGATTCATCTCCTTCAACTTAGCATACCTTTCTTTCAACTCACTGATTTCTTTTGCCATGGTATCTTCTGGATGCATCTTGACTCTTCAAATTCCAACTGTCAAACTTCAATCTTCAACTCTTCCAATGATCTATTGCCTAGGCTTTGATACCAATTGATGAAATGTAGGGAGGCAACTAGTTTCCAAACATAATTCAAACTCTTTGAATCAACTTTCAACTCTCAAAAACCTATTACACCACTTCTTTGTAGTTTAACCTAGTAATCCCTTGTAGGTATGCAACTCATTTTCTTGTTCATCACTTACAAGTTATTTTTTGTAACCCAAAACCAACCATCATTTCAAACACCCTTTTATCCCTTCCAAAACATATCTCAAAACCACATTGGCTTACTTTAGACCAACTCCTTCAAAATCATGCATCAATGTTGTCCTACAAGGCCAATTAGGCCACTTTTACAAAGGAACACCCAATTGTATTACTCACCAACACCAAAACTCACCTACATTCAACTAGGTAGACTTTAAATAACATGATTCAACAATTTTTTTGCATTCACACTTCCATTCACATACCCAAACCACAAAACCCTCACTTTGGGCAATTTTCAAGGGGGTTTATTGGAACAACACCTTCCACACCTTCTATTATCAATCTAACACTTCAAACATTCTCTATTTGGTCTGCACATACAAACCAAACCTTCATAGGGCCATCCATAACATCCTTTGCTCATAACCTACACCCAAACCTCATATTTTGCTTGCAAATTGGCAAAACCCACCTAGGGCATCACCTTAAAATTCACAAGCAAGGCTCCCTACTCAAACCAATCCCATAAACACAATCCCTACACCCTATTAGGCCATTCCACCGAGTTACAGAAACTGAAAATGGGTGGAATGGCCAAAAGTCACATTTTAGACTTCTAAAACCCTTAATTTGTTGCTACACAGGCAGTTGCACTAAAAAACTTCTAAAAATCAGAAAACTTGATGAACAAACCTCAAAATAAGTTCAAAGCAAAGGAGATTCACTCCAATCTACTTCTATAATGTTCACAATGGATTTTTAAATCATTTTAAACTTCCTAAACCCTGCATAACTACCTTTAGACCTTCCCATACTTAACCTATCAAAGACCCCATTACATTCATGAGACATTGGTGCCTCTACATCAACACAAAACGAAATAAGTGGCCAAGTTTGATGGATTTTTGTAGTGTATGTTCAATACCCAGCCCCTTGGCTGATTCATTTTTCATGGGTATTGCACAAGAAAACACTTTGAGCTCTTGTTCACAATCCTAAATTAGTCAAGTGGGTATTGTAGACTAGTGTGGTCCCACAAACTTCGATTTCTCCAAACTTTGAATCTCCTTTGACTCAAGGGTAGGGACACCTTCAGGGGGTGTATACACTTGTGTCTTTGTGAGAGCGGACAACTAGGGACCTCTTGGAATAAAAGGATAACCCAAATGACCCTCTCCCTAGAAAGCTATGTGTAGCTTATGCAATGCCAAGGATTTCTATCCCACTCAAGGGAGCCATATGGTGGGAATCTACAAGGAGTGATGCACATCCCTTGTACTACACTAGTCTACAATCAAAAGGTCTTAATCTAGGATACACAAGGTTGCTAGGGAGTCCTCAAAATACCTCAAGGGTACATGAGGCCCGAATTCATAGATGAAAGGGAATAATACCAAACATCCCGGAGGAGAGGGTAACCCACTCTCCACCTTCACTTCTCCAAGGTATAAAGTTCTTGGAGGCTTAGCTCAAATTGACAAGATTCCACTTCCAAGAGAGGTGTCTTTCGATTCACCTCCCACTCTTTATACTCCACTGGAACATGGGAGTTGGTGTCATCCCCTAGGGTGATGAAATCCCTAGGAAGGCCCCATAAAAGGAATGATCCAATTTTTTTTATCCCCAAAATCACACGAAGCATGAGGGGAGAGCATACACGCGTTGGGTTCCTTGCGATAAAAAGAAGATAAAAAAGTAAGTAATGTTTTTGATCCTCAAAATCACACTAAGTGTGAGAGGAGAGCATACACACCAATCACTCAAAGACACATCAAACAAAAGTTCACTAACCTTAAGAAATGAAATGTGTCTAGATTAGTGGAAAAAGAAAGCCTTGGACAAATGAATCTACAAGAAAAATGTTAGTAGTTTGATGCCTTTACCTTTGACAATCGATTTCAAGCTATAAAACAAGTGGTTAGAAGATAAGATGATCACATAAAATGATTGTTAACATAAAGATAATCATAAAAATTTGGAACCCCTTTTGCAATGAGGGGGTTGGTACACTTAACCCAATGATAAGGGGTGCATGGGGATGGACATGATCCCCCACTGATGGGGATTCGAGGGAGCCACCCTCAAAGGTAATTTTTTTGGATAAGAAAAATGATATATTTTGATTATTTTTTCCTTAAAACAGCATTAAACCCCTACAACATGCATTAGTAACACAAACACAAAGATCAGACAAAGAAAATAACTGAAATAACCCCTAAAATGCCTTCTGAAACATAGGCATAGCTTTACAAATAGAGTTATGCTTCTATTGAGGAAAAGGCGCCACTATGTGAGACAGAGACACAACAAGTTGTTGCACAGGCACAACTAGTCACTACGTAGGCACAGTAGGTCTCTACACAAGCATTGATTTGTAGAACAAAGGCACTGCAAGTCGGCATAGAAGTGTTGCAATTTTCTATGTAGGCATAGAAAAACTAGGACTTGAATAGAAAGATCGAAAATGCAAAATTTGAACTAAAATATGATTTCGTTAACCTTTAGGATAAATTTTAATACTCAAATCGAGATGTGAGTGGTGAAAACTAGTGATCTTGCTTAACCTAAATAGATTTTATATTGCTTTTTAAGTTGTGGGTAAATTTTTATCTTATATCTTAGTGAAATTTGTAGTTGTAGAGCAAAATGAAAGAAAAAGATAATGTTATTATCACTAATAGCTACAAGAACGAGATATAAAGCTATTTAAAAGTTGAATAGAAACACAAAAATTTCCCAAACAGCCCCTTACAATATCAAAGTGTTAGTATAATGATAAAACCAATTATAGTAACCACAAGCACAACTATCATAGACGAAGGCACTGAAAGTCAACACATAGGCACCAAAATGTGGAGCATGAGCATAGAAAAATGGAGAAAAGGTGCCAAAAATTTGACACATAGGCACGGAAATTTGAAACAGAAGCATGATTTAACAAAATCCAAGACCTACACACTTCAAACTTTACAAAATCTTCAAACAAAGGTTAGAAGGGATGTGGGTCCCACTGAGCGTGCCAAAATGTGGAAGGAATGAAATTGCATCAAAGTTAAAATAACACAAATAACATGAATTCAAATGCAAAATGCAATTTATACCTTGAATAACCCTCCATGGATTGAGTTAAGGAGTGAACCCAAGTATTGAATATTTTCTCAAGTGATTGGAATGTAGTTGCTCATAATTCTTGCAGCATAATATTGGCATGAGAGAATTTATGAAAATGGGATGGGAGGCCTCTCATTTATAGCAATAAGAGGGCATAAATAAAGGGCCAAGATTGATTGGTTGATGGAGGGCTAGGATTGATTGAGAAGATAGGGTTTGGTTCAAGGTTGAGATGAGTATTAGGATTGTGACAAGTGTCACAAGATGGAAAGGGGGTAAGAGGTGAGGTATTCTCACACATGTGTGAGCACACATTGGGAAGAGAGGCATTAAATTTGTGTAAGAGATAGGGTGGCTCATAGGGTAGCTTGTGTAAGAGGTTAGTGGGGGTAGGTGAGATGTAGGAATTTAAAATTAAAAAATAATGGTAATGAGGATTACAGATGAGGGTTAGATCAATTAATCAATGATTAATTGATTAATAAGGATGGGATGAGTTAATAAACCAAGGGTTTATTAACTTGGGTAGAGTTAAAAGTTGTAGAATGGGATAATGAGGTTTAGTATGGGGATAAAGTTAACTACAAGAAAGGTTGGGGGATTTAGAGAGATAAGGGCAAAGGTTAGATTTAATTAAATAAATGTGGATTTATTTAATTAAAGGTGGTGGATAAAGGAAATGGGGAAATTAATTAAATAAATAAATATTATTTAATTAATGAATGGGTTAGGATAGGCTAAAATGAGGTGTGGATGGGTAAGGTCACATTTTGGGTGTCTATAACATGCTCAAGGAACGAGGGTATTAATAGATAGGCTATAGGATTTGGTTGCATATATAATGATGTTGTTATCCCTCAACATGGTTGGACACTATTTAATGAATATGATTATAAGAGAAGTAGATATAACAAGCCTGTGTCAAACCTATGAACCCAAGATTTGGGGAAATTGGTCATCCTGAATGTCTTTGTTAATGTAGACTTAATTAAGGCCCTAGTGGTGAGAAAGATGAAATAATTAGAAGTTGGAAGGGAGCCCATTTATTGGATGTTTTTAGGTAGCAAATTGTTGAAATATTTGACCTAAATGTGTTTGCGAGTGTGACCATTGATTTTAGCTCTCTTAAGAGAGAGTGGGAAAAAGACAAGTATAGTTTTAGGGTATTGTGGCTTCCACAACATAAAAGAAGAGGTCCTAACTGAAGGGCGGTCATATTTGCTAAAAATGAGGATGAGCCTTTTGACTTTGACATCTTTAAGGTCTATTTCATCAACACTTACTTCGCTCTATGCC
This sequence comes from Sequoia sempervirens, assembly GCA_007258455.2. Lineage (NCBI taxonomy): Eukaryota > Viridiplantae > Streptophyta > Pinopsida > Cupressales > Cupressaceae > Sequoia > Sequoia sempervirens. The sequence continues at coordinate 50,480,397 of VDFB02058242.1, forward strand.
AAGTCCTTGGGGAGGACTATAAAACAAAAATGCCAATTTATATGATAATGTTGGTTGTGGACATTCAACACAGAGATGTTAACAAAAGTTTTGATTATGCTTCCTTCATTGCTGAGGGAATTCACAAGCAATTGACAAATTTGAAAGACCCTAAGACCAATCTACATTTAAACTGGTATTCTTTGCTAATGCATATGATTCTTTATAGTGGGGATAAGGAGTGGTAAAAACCACTTAAGATTTAAAAATGTATGATTCAAAAGTGCAAAGATTACCTATCCAAATGTGAACACATATTTGAGATTCCCACTGTAATACATCTAATTTTTTTATTTTTAAAATGTGTTTGTGCAAGATGAGTTATAAAATCTTGGTTTTAAGCTAGAGCATAGAATTTCAAAAAGGATTATAAAGTTTATCATGCCATTGCAATTAATCTAGAAATGAAAATTGATCACAATTGGGGAGATTGGTATTTATATTCCAATTGCATGGTACTCAGGGTGTACGGTACACTATTTTGGCCACATTTCCTCCCCAATTATGTTATAGATAAGATGGCCTTCATGGAAATGATGTGGAAACTTAATGATGATAAAGTTCATTTTAGGTTGATTAAGAAGGGATCCCTAATTCTTGGAGGGATAAGGTTTTCTCATTTTATTATAACTGCTAAAGAGGGGTTGGATATGTTCCCAACAATGTTGCAAGATTATGGGATGAAATTAGACCTTTACAGGAACTATGATCATGAGTGTATATCAATAAAATTGTTGAACACCTGAAATACTAAGAGGGGCGGTGAATTAGTATTCTATTAAACCAATTAATCATAATCCATCCAATTATTAGTGCAAATCTAAAGAATGAAAACATGAAGCAACCACAAGATCACATGACACATGAACACCGGGATTTTTATGTGGAAAACCCAAAAAGGGGGAAAACATGGTGAGGATTAGCTCACAATATATTATAACTGGTTATAAGATATTATAGAGGCTCACTGCCAAGACACACTATCTAATAGGGCTCACAGCCACAAAAAGATACAAAATAGAAATGGCCACACATTCAGGATATGAACTGATACAAAATACACCTCTCTTGTGTTGAATTCAGTTCCTTTGAAGCTCTAAATACAAAATGTTGCTTTGTTTTACAATCGCTTAATATTCACAACAATTCTGCCAATATTCAGATCACACACATACAAATTTGCATGTTCACATCATATCATTTGTCATCTTGCATATCATGTCACTCCTACATCTCAAAAATGTCTCACATATATACCCAATACATCTACATACATCAATTAGGTTGGCCTAATTAGATGTAGCCCAAAAATTAAATCAAAATTGCCTTTTCAGCTCCATACTTAAATCAAAAATATATTCACACTCAAATCAACCATGCAACACTTAAATTAGGTTGGCATGGACCTAAAATAGATCCAATTAACATCTGAAATTAAACTCCACAACATATATCAAGCATTAGGTTGGCCAAGAATTAGACCTAATCCACAAAATAAGCTAACTGATTAAGCACCAATGATCCATCTGATCATATAATCACTTGCCATCTGGAATATATAGTGTACGAACACCTGTAAATGATCTCCCAAAATTGCAAAGTCTGATTCCAATCACCAAAGGAACATGGACGAGATTACTCATACCCATTTACACTATATAAAGCCAAAAACTGAATGTTGAACTACTGTTACTTGTATCTTCCAAACTGTTCATCCAAAATAGCTTAAATCTTGAACATAGATGCACAAAGTAGTTAGGAATAACATATTATCACCTCATAAGCAGATCTTATTACATGAGCGATTGCAGACCAAAATACCGGATTAGCGAAAGTGTAAACAATCAATTTTGGCATCAATGGCAACACATAAAGGGGTTTCTTCTTCATTATTCCAATAATCTCCCCCTTTTTCATTGATGGAAACATGTGCCAAAAATGAATCTCCAAAAACTTCAGAATATACACCATCTCTTCACCATTTCCACCATCTAACTTCTCCACTCCAAAACTTCTCCCCCTTTGACATCAAAGACAAAGGGTGTGTTGATAACACACATGTGAACTCTAAATTTGATGCAAATGTATAGGTGAATAATTGAATGAAGTGTATTGACTCCCCCTCAAGGAGTTATCCCAATGGTCTATTCATATGTATAATGAAAAATTGACAAGCAATTGAAAACACTAAAATAATAAACATGTGAAATATGTTCAACCAGAGGAGGAGGCACCTTCAAGCTCCTTAAGAATTTCTTTCCAAGAAAACTTCCCTTCATTCCAAGTCTTTTTGGCTACTGTAAATGATTTTTACAGTGATTCCAACTCTACAATATTCTCCTCTCCCTCTTTTGGAGTACTTGGATTTGGATTTATCATTGTGAGCTTATTTGCATCAGCTAGGGAACTTGACACTAGTATGTGCTTGGTCTTCATCAAGTCCCCAAGCTGTCCAAATCTTGTTATAATGTCTCCATTTTTCCTTTGTAGAGTAAAAAACTTATTCTATAGATCTGAAATGGCAGCCCAAGAGGTATGATTTCTATCCTTTAATGAATCAAAGGTATCGAAGGCATTAGTTATTTGTGACTCAATAAAGTCCATTGAGTACTCAATGCCCTGAGTAGCATCCAGCTACCTCATACAGTACAAGAACAAAATTTTGGCCTCATCTTCACAATCTTGCACATCTTTCAAATATTTTTCCACTTTCTCATGTGTAGATGCACATCTATCTCATAGCTCAAGTAGCCTCTTCTCTGCAAATCTTGATTCAACATCTTTTTCAATCTGTTTCTTCAAATCGGAGGCATACTCCTTAATAGAATCAACTAAAAACTTGAGATTTTCTACAGGAGTTAGAGAATTACCAATTGTGGCACTAGGAGCAGCATCTTACAGAGACTTGATAGCTTCATTGATCAATTGTGTCCCCTTGTAATGTGTCTCTATTATTTCTTTTCTATTGGAGGCATGAAAGACATCTTTGATTTCCAACTTTTGAATTGGTGAGATCTTTTCAAGATCTACACTTCCTTGGTACATTGGGGGCTATAGCATTTGGGGTGGAATTTCTTATTGGAACCTAATTTTTTTGGACAAAATACCCTTAAGTGAATTACCAGAGGATTCTCCAAATGGCTTTGGTAGTGTAAGAGAGGGGAATCAACCACGTTCAAGGCCTCAGGTCACAAAGGGCCAAGAGTGGAAGACTACCCTAACTTACCTCAACTTAAAGGGGTGTTAGGAAATGTGGGATGAGAATGATGAGGACTATTAGGTCCTTAAATCACTCTACAGAATTGAAACACAAAATAGAGCTAGGCAATCTAGTTTTTGAGCTTAACATTATGCCTCAGGAAGCTCTCTGCCTAAGGGTGAAAGTACGATTTTGGGACGATAGCGCGGCGCACTAGCGTCTCTCAGGTGCACTGGCATCTATATGATCAGAGGACTAAAGAGGCAAGGTAAAACACTAGAAAATAGACTAATGGCCTAGCTAATTACTTCCAAAGGTCCAAAATAAAGCTATGAAGTAGGAAAGATATGTACAAATATGATAAAGTAAATAAACAAGAGTTAAGATGGAAAGAATAATCTCATAGAGGTACTCGTTCACCAGCTAACTTCAAGTAGCACGTCCACCTACACACAATGAAGAGGAAAATTTTTGGGTGGTTGTATAGGGGTCTGCCTCAATCAGACCCCCATTTAGGTGTTTCCACCTCCATGGACAACCAAGATAGTGATAATGGAGAAATATATGAGAAAGAGAGAAAGTAAAGAACACCAAAGAACTACAAAAACAATAGGGTGCTACCCACCAAATCATAGAGGAGAGGGGTAGAAAGCTTACCACCTCCACCAAGAGCATTTAAGGCTAATGGGGGGGAAAATGAGAGGACTCAAGCCTCTGCTGCAATGGTGTTGGTTCCACACTTGCTCTACAGAGTTGACGGAGTGTTGTTGTTGCTACTATGGAGTGCAAGAGTGTTGCTTGAATGCTTGGAAATGCAAGGAGTGAATGCTAGAATTTTTAAGCTTATGAGAAAGATTACTTGAAGGGATGAAATAGAAGAATGAATAGTGAATTTGAAGGAGAGAATGAAGAAAATGGCCATATTCAGTTCAGTTAGTTGAAGGGGGCATTACAAATCAACCTCCAATGGGAAGTGTAATGCCTCTGTAGGCTCCAAATGCAAGAATCTGCCACGGATGTAAGTGCGCCACGCGGACGTTTGCGCATCGCACGAGCATCCCCAAAAATTATTCCTCTACTGATACACAAAATAACTACCAAATGGAATGAAGGTAGTGGTCTTATGTGGAATTTAGCCTTCGAATTTGGTTTTCTAAAGTGGAGAAGGGAAAAAAGGGGAATTTGCATAAGGGGTGCAAATTCGCTCCCATACATTTTTCCCCCACTTTAGTGCAAATGAATACTAATGAGTGATTTGTTAAAGTAGATAGAATTAGTAGAGTTAGAAATGTATACCTAAATCGTCGAGGAAGAAGACCATGATCTAGCGAACTCGATTGTGCAATATAAGAAAAAGACTTCATAGCCCCACAGAACTATGAAGCTGAAGAATGAAAGCATCTTACAGACCTGCAGACCTGCAAGGAGGCAACCCCAAGATCTCTCACATGAAGGAATCCCCATGAAGTAAGTTCCTCACAGGCCTGCAGACCTGCAAGGAAGTGTCCCCCAAGATCTCTCACATGGAGGAAGCCAAGAAAGCACCCTACAGATCCATAGACTTGTAGGGAAGGTGTCCTTCAAGATCTCTCGCATGAAGGAAACCTAGGAAAGTGCCCTACTGACTCGCAGACCTATGAGGAAGGTATCCTCAAAGATCTCTCACATGGAGGAAACCCCAGAAAGTTCCCTACAAACTCACAAACATGCAGGGAAGGTATCCCCCAAGATCTCTCACATGGAGGAAACCCAAAGAAAGCATCCTATACACCTACAAGGGAGCCACCCCCAAGATCTCTCACATCAAGGAAGCTCAAAGGAAACACCCTATAGGACCGTAGACCTAGAGGGAGGTATCCCCCAAGATCTCACACATGGAGGAAACCTAAGAAAGAGGACTCCGTAGAGTCAGAAAGTAGCCATATAGGCAAGTAGGCAGACAATCACGCAGATAGTTGACAATTCAGAGAACCTTCAAAGGGGTCCCTTGGGAACCCTAGCATGAAGAAGGGGTCCACTCAAGGGATGTTTTGTTCGAAAGTGTGGAGAAGATGTCTTTTTTCTCGAATTGATTCATCATCAAGGAATCCTTTTGAAAGATGTTCACTTCATCAAGGAATTTGAAAGGAAGAATATGCCCCCACACAAGGGGAAGATCAAAGCTATTCCCACTTCGAAGGAAGGTTTTCAAGTTCTTTCTTTACAAACCCATGATGAAGGAAACATGTTCCATTAGGGTTTCAAGTTGAGAATGCAATCCTTGAAAAGAGGTTTGCGAAGATTCTCAAGAAAATATTCGTTGGCAACGAATGCGTTTTCTGAAAATCAAAACATTGAAGAAGAGGTGTTGTCACACATAAGAGGGACAACTCAAGCAAAGAAGAGAAAGATAAAGGAAACGAAAAAAAGGAAAGAAAACACAAATAGAGGGCACAGGGGTAGCCTGATATTTCAAGGTCAAAACTGCTCAAATATATATATATGTGTGTGTGTGTGTGTGTGTATATATATATGTATATATATATGTGTGTATATATATATGTATATATATATATATGTGTGTGTATATATATATATATATGCATATATATATATATATATATATATATATGTATATATATATATATGTATATATATATGTATATATATATTTATATTTATATGTATAATAATAATATATAAAATGAATTGTCATCAACCCCCTACTATATCAGACCATGTGAAGAATACACGAGAAGACAAAGTAAAAATAAAAAATTGGGTCAACATGGAAGGGAAGCCTAAATGCCCCCAACACTTTGCATCATCCCCAATTGATCAAAAATCAAGTCACAAACATAGAAGAATGATGATACAAATAGAAGAAGTTTTACGACACAAAAACCATGTTTGTATCCAAGCACCAATAGGGGTGACAAGGGTCATCCAAGCACACATAGCACGATCATGGAAAAACATGTCACAACACACACACACACATATCTAATATAAAGATAAAGAAGGGGCCTCCTCTTAACACTGATCAACCAAGAGGTCATCCACTTCCCACTCTAAATCATCGTAGGGGGAAGGAGGATGAGCCTACAATGGTGGGATGTTAAGAGGAGGGGCATTCAACCCTCCCATAGCAAGGGCTAAGGAAGAGGGCCCCGCAAGGTCTTCTCCATTGAGCTCTTGTGGAGCTAAGGTTAGTGATTTTGTGAAGATTGTCGACAAGGCCAAAATATCATCTAGAGAATTAAACATGCACTTCACAGGAGTTCCATGTTTTACCTCAACAGATGGAGAAGGTTGTGCCTGAGATTCACTACTAGGCTCACCGAGTGATTCGGGAGCAGTGACAAACTCAGAGGAAGTCAGGAATAGTTTCATCACTAGGACAGAACAAGTCAGCACGGGGCCACCTTTCAGAGAAGGTGGGCTCTTCTTACGTCCTCCATTGCTAAAAGGACCACACTCCACCTTCTACTTCAATGGAGGAGGTGAACTCCCCACAGATGAGGCAAGAGGTGCAAAGGAAGAGGAGGAAAGAACCATAGTAGATATGACTGAGGTGTTCATCATACCCATGGGCTCTGAGAAAGGCTAGACATCCAAAAGGGACATCAACAGTGGCGGCTCCACCAAAGGATAAATGAACACCTACACATTTTTAGGGTCAGGCGCATTCGTACTCATAGCGGAAGCCAGAAGTGATACAAAGCTAGTTTGAATGGAAGAAGAGGGGAGGAGAGAGGAGGACGCAACAGGAGGCCCTGATACAGGGGTGGTCATCTCATCTTCCTTCCTCTGCAAGGTGGCTTGCTCGACCATGAGAACCTTTCACCAATGCTTACACTCATGTGCAAGGTGATTTCTATGACTCTTCAAACTTGAGGCCGGAGGTTGCGAAGGAATAGAAGGCTCCTGCTCAACCATGGGAGTGTCCACTACAACCATTTCCAACGGAGGAACAGACTCCTAAATGAGAGCAAGAGGAACAGGTTGAGAAGCAGCAGGGAGAGTCAACTCAAGTACCTCAGCAGCGAGCCTCTTCCCATTCACTACCTTAGGATTAGGAGCAGTAGGAGGTCGTGGAGGTCGAGATAAAGAGGACTCTCCATGGGGGCCTTTCCCTCTACCATACAAGTAGTACCAAGGCCCAGGTGGTTTAGTAGGGAGGTATGATATCCTAATCTTGGGTCTATGCCAAGGAGGGATTATCAGACTCAATGGGTAAAATCCAGGCTTGCTCATCCAATACTCCTCCCAAGAGGGGAGTAGATGAGTCATCTTGAGGGGAGGTCACCTTCTCCTTACCTTTTCAAGAAGGGGAGGCAGTCGATTGTTGTGTTATAGGAAGGGCCAATTTTGGTTGTCCTTTGCCCCCGGTCTTGTACTTTATGTAGTTCTTGTAAAGTAGGTTCATTCTTGGAGGAAGCAAACTAACCGGGGCAGGCCAAAAATGGTCTGATGGATATGCCCCACAGGACACCAGAGGCTAGTATCCAATGTCATGCACTACGTGCACAACACCTTCATGGGAGAACTTCAAACATTTTTTTATAATGGAGGCAATTCCACTTATAGAAGCTAGCCAAGGTATGCCTAGCTTCATCCTAAACAAATCTGACTTTAGGATGACGTTGAAAACTATGTCAATAGCCCTAGGTCCAACTAGGATGGATAGAGTTATCGATCCATAGGGCTTCAGGGAGAGACCATCATGTGTACAGATGGTAGATTTTTTTTCTTCGTATTCCTTTCTATGTAGTGAGTTAAGCCACAATGTCTCCTCTATGATAACATTCACTCGACTCACGTGATCTACTAGGACCCCTGTCACAATGTTGCCATTGAGGTGAGTAGGAATATAGAGAGGCGAGGGCTTGTTCTTTAAGGGTAAGTCTTGTGACGTGAATGTTATATCCAATGAACCAGTCCTAGGTTGTGCAATAGAAGTAATAGTGACCATGTTGACATAGGCCTCAGGCTGAGTGATAAAATTAGTGGGGTCGACAATCATGTTAGTAGAGTGTGATGGAAACGGGTCTGTGTATATCTGCAGCTCAATGTTTGCTTTTTCCACCGATTTGTTTGCTACTATCAGGATGAATAGTACCGTCCTCGATGCAGTCTTGTATCTCATGATGCAGGCACATACAACATTTGATATCATGTTTGTTAACTCAATGGTACTAATAGTAAGTACTTCCATCATTACTAATTAGGGTATGGTTCCTTAAGAGGTTTAGGGTTTGGCAAGGTTACGATCTTATCCTTCAATAACTTTTGCAAGATGGAGGAATAAGATTCTAACAACTTTGTGAATTTTTGGTTGCCTCTGAGGTCATTGTCATCCACAATGGCTACTACATTTGCAACAACTTTTCCTTTTCCAGAGATCAACACAATGGATTTTCCTTCAGAATGGGAGTGTGAGGAGGACCCCTGGAACTGAACCATCGTCTGTTGATACTCTCATAGTGCTACACACAAATGCACAAAAGAAGGGTATTTCATAAGGGAAAACTTCTCTTCCCAAGGCCTTTGTAAGTTCCCTATGAATACCTTTTGCACGTTAGAATCGGGCAGCAAATATGAGATTTGTGAGAAGAGCACTTGATATTGTGCTATAAAACCAATAATATTTTTGTTATCTCCTTTTTTACACCAAACGAGATCTAAAAAGGTCATCTTCGGCCCGATGTTAGATTGGAACTATCATAGGAACTGGTTTACAAGTTGATCAAATGAGAAAATAGAATTTTTAGGTAAGGAATAGTACCACTCGAGTGTTGTATCCTTAAGAGATTAGGGAAATAGTTTGGCCATAAACGCATCGTGATGGAAGAAATTTGTGCATAAGGCGTTAAAGGAAGACACATGTGTCTGTGGGTCCTCTTTGCCATCATATTTCTCAAACTTAGGAATCCCCATTCCCTGAGGGAAGGGAGTGTTCAATATTGAAACCGGCAATGGGTTATGCTAGAAGAAGGGTTGGAATATAGCCTAGGCAGAGGCTTGGGAGAGACTCACCAACTAGCTCTGCATTTTACCCACATTCTGAAGAAGTGTATTTAGAATAGGGTCATTAGAACATAGGGGACCAGAGGAACCTCCTCCAGAACTACCACTGGAGCCACCACCAATGTGAGCACCACTAGAACCACCACCAGAGCCACTGCCACTAGTAGGGCCTCTACCAAAGCTACCTCTGCTTCTAAAGCCACCACCATGGCCTCCACCGGAACCACCTCTAGCAGCACCGCTTCTGCCACTGAAGCCACCATCGCTACCAAAGCCTCCACTGCTAGAGGTGATAGGAGGGGTGAAGCTAAAACCCAAGGAGATCTTGTTCACTTTGATAATTTCATATCCCTCAGAGGTAGAGGGGATACTAATTGAGGACCGTATGGAATCAACCATGTACACCGATGTAGGAGGAATCAACAGTCCTAGTTGTCTCTCATGGTCTTCAAAGGTGACTCCTCATAAAATGTTAGGATTGTTCAGAGGAGCACACACATCAGTCAAAATATTGGGACTATCCAGGAGCTCTACACATTTCCAGTCTTTTCCAACCATATACTTTAACTCACTAATGACCCAAGCAGCCCTGGCCATTTTCGAGTTTCTTTCCAAGTGATTTTCTAAGGTGCCCAACCCTTTGCTAAGGGTGGAGACATATTTTGAAGGGATTTGAATAGCCTCATACTCATCCACCGACGATGGTGTAGGAGACGTAGGAGGAGTGGGGGCATGTTCGGTCTCATTAGAGAATCCTATCTTGCCCCTCAACAACTAATCTTGTGTGGCTAGACTAATGGCCCTGGACCAGAGAAAAGGCCTATAGAGAAATTTGTGGTGACCATCCTTTCCATCGAAAGGTGTCGTATACTTCTCCTAACAGTATACCCAAAGTTCGTGGATTGGGTTGTGATTCTCATAAACTTTCACAACACTTAAGGGCACAATGATCACAAGGTACAAGAGGAAAGCCTCAACACCAACAAATGAACAGGCATTGGTTCATGTTAGGTTCACCAAAAATGTGAGAGGGGGACCAACCACATTCAAGGCCCCAGGTCACAGAGGGCTAAGAGTAGAAGGTTGCCCTAACTTACCCCAACTTAAAAGGGTATTAGGAAATGTAGGATGAGAATGATGAGGACTATTAGGTCCTTAAATCACTTTGTAGACCTAAAACACATAATAGGGTTAGGCAAGCTAGTTTTCGGGCTTAACACTGCACCTCAGGAAGCTCTCTGCCTGAGGACGAAAGCGCGGTTCCATGATGACATCGCAATGCACTGGCGCCTCTCAAGTGCGCTGGCATCCGTACGATCAGAGGAATAAAGAGGCAAGGTCAAACACTAGAAAATGGACTAACGGCCTAGCTAATTACTTCCAAAGGGCCAAAAAAAAGCTATGAAGTAGGCAAGATATGTACAAATATGATAAAGTAAATAAACAAGAGTTAAGATGGCAAGAATAATCTCATAGAGGTACTCACTCACTAGCTAACTTCAAGTAGCGTGTCCACCTACACACAATGAAGAGGAAAATTTTTGGGTGGATGTATAGGGGTTTGCCTCAGTTAAACCCTTGTTTAGGTGTTTCCACCTCCACGGACAACCAAGATAGCGATAATGGAGAAATATATGAGAAAGAGAGAAGGTAAAGAACACCAAAGCACTACAAAAATAGTAGGGTGCTAGCCACCAAATTATAGAGGAGATGAGTAGAAATATTACCACCTCAACCAAGAGCACTCAAGGCTAATGGGGGAGAAAATGAGAAGACTCAAGCCTCTACTGCAATAGTGTTGGTTCCACACTTGCTTTACGGAGTTTACAGAGTGTTGTTGCTACTACTATGGAGTGCAAGAGTGCTACTTGAATGCTTGGAAATGCAAGGAGTGAATGCTAGAATGTTTAAGCTTGTGAGAAAGATTGCTTGAAGGGATGAAATGGAAGAATGAATAGTGAATTTGAAGGAGAGAATGAAGAAAATGACCATATTCGGGTCGGTTAGTCAAAGGGGGCATTACAAATCGACCTCCAATGGGAAGTGTAACGCCTTTGCAGGCTCTAGACGTAGGAATCTGCTAGGGACATAAGTGTGCTATGCGGATGTCTGCATGTCGCACGGACTTCTGTAACAATTATTCCTCTGCCGACACACAAAATAATTGCCAAGTGGAACAAAGGCAGTAGGCTTATGTGGAATTTAGCCTTTGAATTTGGTTTTCTAAAGTGGAGAAGGGAAAAAAGGGGAATTTGCATAAGGGGTGAAAATTCGCTCCCATACAAGTAGCTCCATGGTATTTTGTGACTCTTCTTCATTCTTCTCAACCTCAGACTCTTCTTTATTCTCTTCTTTCTCTTCTTCACCAAAGAGATTTCCCTTTTTCTTATCTTTTTTTTAATCCTCATTCTTATCCTCATCATCTTTCTTATTGTTTTCTTCCCTTCCTCCTTTTCCTTCTTCTCCATCCTCATTTTGATTATCTTCATTTCCATTTCCTATATCTTCATTTTGTTTCTTAGAGTGATCCTCAACACCTTTATCAACATCATTCTTCTATTTTCCTTCTCTACACTCTAGTTTTCATCATTAGCACTAGTGGTCTTGTCTATATCTTCTGAAGAAGTAGATGTCTCTGGGGAAGCATGTGTTTCTTCTATCAGTGGTGGTGAGGACACCACATTTTTTGTATCATTAAACAATGGATTTTCTTCAACAGTATGCTCATTTACTTCTTTCACTTCTAAAACTTCTTTGAAAATGAGAAAATTTGCAACAAGAGGAATATTTTCCTCTGTATCAGTGACTTCTTTAACATGCTCCTTTTTCAAATTAGTACTAGATGATGAAGTAGTTATCATCCCAAAATTTTATGTTATATCTCTAACAATTATGGTTGTTTCTTGTTTTAACTTATCTACTCACTCTTTTTCTTGTCCCAATAGAATGGTGACCCTTTTTTTAACCCTAAATTCTTTAGAATACACCTCCATCAAGGTAGCCTTTTCATCCTCGGATAAGGAGGATCCAATTTCCTCCAAGGCATCAGTTTTTATCTTATCTTCAGCTTCAATTTCTTCATGCCTTTTTTTCCACCAATGCATCCCACACAACACTAAGGACCTTCTTCGTGATATTACTCATGTCTACTTCTAAAATAATAATGTACTAAATGATGGCTTCAATGATTGTTTTCTTATCTTCTTCATCCACTTCATCATACACTTTTGCAGTACCTTCTAACATATCATCATGTTCTAACATATTACTAACTAGAACATCTAATTTCATCGAAGTTTGAGCTCTTACTAAAGGAGTTTTTATATTCTTTTTCTTTTGCTCTAAAGAGCCTTCTTTTGACTTCTTCTCCTTCTTCTTTTCAGGCTTCTTATGGATATGTATAATGAAATCCTATTTTTCTCTTTATATTTCTTCTTCAGAAGTGTCCACAATGTCAACGTTTGGCTTCTTTGAATCGGTGCTAGCCTCTTGTCAGGCACCTTTGCCGCTTGTGGTAGCACTACTTATTCTTTTCCTTCTAATATGTTCTTAATGTTCTAGCCCAAGCTCAATTTCTTCTTCAACCATAGTACTTAAATTCTTTTCCTTGAATTCTTTTTATTTCTTTCTTGTTCTAGAGGTAGCAGGGGTTGCTACCAAAGGCACATTCTTTCTCTTATTGGTCCTTGTGCTAGGTCTAGAGGGTGCAATGACTTCTTTAGTTGTCAGAGTACTAGGCTCCACCTTCTTTCCTTTACCACTAGTAGTAGTAGCTCTAAAGGACTTAGGTAATGCAGAGGCTGGGGAGGAAGCTATTCTTCCTGATCTTCTTGGTCCTAAGGGCTCACCAGCTACACTGCCTTTTTTATAGCTATTTTCCTTTACTTTATTACTTCTTATCTAATTCCATGTTTCATAAAGTATTCATTTACTTGTTTTGTTACCCTTTTATTTCTTGCAAGTGTTGATAGTTCCATGTGGACTTATGATGATTTTTCTTCATATGTCCCATGTCTTGGTGGAGAGGGGTACTTAGGACTCTTGAGCAACAATCCAACGTATTCTTCAACTTCTTTCTTAGAAACTTCATACCCAAGGGGCTCAATCCACACCGTTCTTGGTTCAACAGTCTCAATTATACACTCATCAATTGAAACAAGGAAAGTAATTTCCTTTACATATTTCTCTACAAGGTTGCTGGGAATTCTCTCCCTTTCATGCATATTCTTCTAAAATACTGCAAAGAATGCAGGAAAAGCATAATCTTGAGATTTAAAGTTGTGCAAGTTGTGTATATAATCAAATATTTGATGTCTCATAGGTCTACTTATGTCCCATACAATACCTTTTCTTTCAAGAAGTTCTTTCAAAAAGTAAAATAACAAACACATTACGAGGGTTCAAAACTTAAATTCATATTTATTTTCTCTAGTTTGCTTCAAGTTCTCAATAATTTTCTATCAGAGCAACTCACACAAATCAAATTCTTTCCCATTTACTGCCATTTCATGTGCAACACAGATAGCAGTTGCAGAAATTGAATTCTTCCTATTTGTGAAATAAATAGTGTGTCCTATCATCATAGAGGAATATCTCATAGTACGATTCATGATAGGTTTAGTTGTCAAATCTCTCCTATCAAAGGTGGCACCCGTAAGATTCATAACAACTTTGTTTTTCACAAATTTAAGAATTGATACAAGTCCAATATCACACAGCCTTGTAATTTCCTTGATCAAATCCTTGCTTATTAGTCTAGGCATGTTAGTCCATAAGAACTTGTCATGTAGCCTACTTAGTGCTTACCTTACATACTTAGCATCCACATCACTACTATACTTAGGAAACCAATTCCAGATATCAAGATTTTTCTTAACTAGGTTAATGTACTTAGGTTTCACCAAGCAATCATCTCTAGTCAACTCATTAGACAATAAATCTTTAATTTTTTGGTGATTATACTCTTCCAAATTCCTATGTATGTATGCCCTAGTATCTTCTATAGGTAAAAACCTATATTAAATCTTTGAGAAAGCAGCGACGGGGTCATTATCAAATACTTTCATTGAATACCTTTTGAATTTTGGTTTAGGCATCTCTAAAATGTTAACAACGGTTAAGGTATCCATTTTAGCTTTGATTCAAACTCAAATGCTTATGAAATAAACTTTATTTCAAACCTGCAAAGCACAAAAAGCCATAAATACCTTTTATATGCACACCAGGATCTAGGGTTTTGGATATTTTGCACTAAATTCGCCTTAAAATCTCCTTCAATTCACTCTACTTTCTTCAAATGCACAAATGTAATTAAAATACACTTAGAAACTCACTTTATATCTTACCAATTTTCCCTAATTTTGCATTAAATGCGTCAAGTTCTAAAAAGCTGATAAAACCCTTCACTAATACACTATATACTCTAAACCACTCTGCATTTCTTTAGATTTACATATTTTATGCCGAAATATTTTTCAAAAGATTAAACATTTCATTTTTTACCATATATCTTCATGTCACTCCTTGACACCTCATATTTCCAGGGGGTTGTTAGATTTTCCTATTATTGCTCCCCCTAATCCCATGCCTAGGTTTAATTTTCAAGGGAATTATTTGCACCAGAGGGAGGCACAGACACATTTGATTCATCTTTATTATCAGGTTCCTCTTTCTTTCTCCAAATTTTCTCCATTTCCTTCTTTACTTCAGTAGGATCAATTTTCTTCACAGGTTCATTCCTCTTTTCTAGATTAATCTGCCTTACATTCTTACTTCTGCAAAATCTTGAGATGTGTATAGGTTTGTTGTAACTGTAGCATACAACACTTTTTTTGACCAAACTGACCTCTATTCAATCTTGATCAACACTGGTTAGCCTTATGTCCAAATACATTACATGTATAACAATAACCATTGAAGGATTGAATCATTCTACCAACATTATATCTATTCATCATCTTACTTTTGCACTCAATACCTCTATGTCCAAATTTCTTGCATGAAAAACATTGTCTAAAGAAGGATCCAACATTCTGATTCATTCTACTTCTACATTCTATTGCCTTATGTCCAAATTTATTGCATGAAAAATAAATACCATTCAAAGATGGGTACCTTTGAGCATTTGGTTGTTTGATAGGGGGTCTTCTAGCATTGCTTCTTTGATTTATGATTCATTTTCCATTGCCTTGAGTCTTCTCTTGATTGTCAGTCTTATTAGGGGTCTAATTAGTCATTGAGCTTTCTCCTTCCTCAAGTCTCAAACCTCTTTTATCTTTAGATGGTTTATGTCTTGCAATTAGTTCATCAAGCATTATAGTGCTCGTTTTGAATTTTCCTCATGAACTCTTGCTTTTTCCAAATCTGATCTTAGAGTTACCACTTCTTGTTCAAGTCTTGTGCACTCATCAGTCTTACTTTGTACCACTACATTCAGGCATTCCTTAATTCTTTTCTTTTCTTCCATTTGTACTTTTAGTCTGATGATGTCTTCATTTGCTTTCTTCAATTATTCACTAACTTCTCTATATCTTTCTCTAAATTTCTTGATTTGTTCTCTCAATTTTTTGATGTATTCATTTGCTTCCTCTAGGTTTTCCTTTAGATTTTTGTTTCCACCTTCAATGCTGTCAAGATCTTCAAGAGAAACTTGGAGTTCTTTATCAGTCATACAATCACTTTCAGCAATAATATTTGAAAACTCTTTACCATCCATGCATTCAATCTCCAAGATCTTTCTCAAGTTGTTAGGCTTCTTAGAAGGAACCTGATACCAATTATTGAACATCTAAAATACTAAGAGGGGGGGTGAATCAGTATTTTATTAAACCAGTTAATCATAATCCATCCAATTATCAGTACAAATCTAATGAATGAAAACATGAAGAAACCACAAGATCACATGACACATGAACACCGAGATTTTTATGTGGAAAACCCAAAAAGGGAAAAGCCACAGTGAGGATTAGCTCACAATATATTATAACTAGTTATAAGATATTACATAGGATCATTGCTAGGACACAATGTCTAATAGGGCTCACATCCACAGAAAGATACAAAACAGAAATGGCCACACAAGCAGGATGTGAACTAATACAAAATGCACCTTCCTTGTACTAAATTCAATTCCTTTGAAACTCTTAATACAAAACACTGCTATACTTTACAATCACTTAATATTCACAACAATTCTGGTAATATTTGGATCACACACATATAAATTCACATGTTCACATCATATCACTTGTCATCTCGTATATCATGTACACCTACATCTCAAAAATGGCTCGCATATATACCCAATACATCCACATACACCAATTAGGTCGGCCTAATTAGATGTATCTCAAAAATTTAATCAAAATTGCCTTGTCGGCTCCATACTTAAATCAAAAAACATCTTCGCACAACTCAAATCAACCATGTAGCACTCAAATTAGGTCGGAATGGACCTAAAATAGGTCCTATTAACATCCACAATTAAACTCCACAACATATAACAAGTATTAGGTCAGCCAAGAATTATACCTAATCCACAACATAAGCCAACTAATCAAGCACCATTGATCAATTTGGAATATATAGTGTACTAACACCTATAAATGATCTCCCAAAATTGCAAAGTTTGATTTCAATCACCGAAGGAACGCGGACCAGATTACTCATACCCATTTACACTATATAAAGCCAAAAACTGAATGCCAAACTATTATTACTTGTATTTGTTGGTTATTTTTACTGTAACCAAGTTGGTCTTCTAATCTACCTATGGAATTGCCAATTCCAATCAAGGGCAGCTCAAAGGACCTAGACCAACTGACGA
Source organism: Sequoia sempervirens (assembly GCA_007258455.2). Classification (NCBI taxonomy): domain Eukaryota; kingdom Viridiplantae; phylum Streptophyta; class Pinopsida; order Cupressales; family Cupressaceae; genus Sequoia; species Sequoia sempervirens. The sequence continues at coordinate 50,497,469 of VDFB02058242.1, forward strand.
GGATTTAAAATACCTCCTACACTTTGGGCTCTACAAGACCCAGGAGGGTGATCCCTTAATGCGTTTATAACCTCTGCACCATTATCATAAACAACATCAACAATAACAGATAATCTCATTTAATAGCTCAACATAATAGGATAATACCGAATAGAATTGGTTGTTCATCAGTAATATCAACTATTTGGAGCATGAGATAACTACAACACATTTCCCAGTATAAAATAGTCATTTATTTGCAATTTGTAGCAAGCACCATACAAATTAGTAAAACTTAGATCAGTGCCATATATCCATTGGGGGAGTCAAATTCATAAACATTAAGGGTTTATGACAGATTTAACACATAACATATAAGATCCTTGATAACATTGTTTTACAATCTCATCAACATGTATTCTAACCCAATACTACTTATCAAATCCTCATACAGAACATATCGACCTACAATCCTCATTCAAGAATTTTAATTAATTCCTTGAATTAAAGCTAAAATAAGAATCATACACACCACAACAGTGAGAAGAATGAGATGACCCTTGATCATCTTATTTAAAATTCAGATATGCATGTACAATGGAGAGACATGGGTTTGAATTAATCATTTCAATTCAAATTCTAGTACTGTCATACATCATCAAATCCCCATGAATTCAAAACCTACTACAAAATGACTCAAAACCTAGATTGCATTTCTCTAAAAACCATCGAACTTTACAAATTTGCTTTGCAACTCTACCTAGACTCAACCAAAAAATATCACTTGCTAACCTGTGCTTCTGGCCTTGAAATCCTTCTTATAGAAATGAAGGAGCAAACAAGCATCGGGCTAGAAAGCACATGTGTCACCAACCAATTGGACCACTTAATGACATTCCAAAAATTTGTTACAATAGAAATTTCATGGAGAATCCTCATGTTCATCATGCCCGCTGAGAATGATTGATGCAACAACAGAAACTTCAAGAATTTTGTGCCAAGACTGTCACCAAAAACAAGATTGGAATCTGTTGTAACTACAATAGCTAACCTATCAACCATTAATAGCCTACTCCTTTCTACTCCTCCTCAGTCAAATATACATTTACCCATTTCTAGTATTCCTCATCAGTTGGCCAATCAAAATTGATTACCTCATTCACCTTGACACTATAGGGTGTATACTTAACTGCCATCTGATTCACTTCTCTTTCAAAAGATTCAAAAAATGAACTGGTGCCAATGATCTTGTCCATATAGCTCACCAATAAATCATAATCTGAGTCATCACAAATTAATCTAATTTGACAATTGATGACTTCATTTGCCCGATCCTACCATTGTTGGAGTGACCTGATATTTCCTTGCTCATCAATTATGTCAGGTAGCAATGTGTCACTGCAATCATCAAAGTTCTTTACCAAATCTCTGATCTTCCTACTCAAGTCATCTGGTAAGGTCTGAAAACCTTGCAATGACTTAACTAGCACCTGAGTAGGCCTTAATGATTGGGGCCTGTTATTTACATCAAACCTCAAGGCTTTATACATTATATCTAGATCATTGGCCCTAGGGAGATCAAACCATGGCAGTAGATGTCATGTCCGCCATTAAAGCTTACTTGCATGCTACAAGAATGACTCCAACCACATTTGATGTAGATTCAAATATTAGCTGTCAATCCTTCACCTTGGTTAGATCATCAAATGGCTACCTTCAAATCATACTGACACAATCTCCATTGTGGCAACAAGGGGCCCACCATACTACGCATTGCCAAGGAAATCCACGTGGCATCCACTCGTGATATCTCAATCAATAAAGACCTCACAACTTCTGATCACACGATGGCGGGCAACCATAGATCTTCAACCATGAGCAATCCAATTCATCCAGCACAGTTGCCAGCTTTATCCTTAACCATCGAGCACCTTTCCTATCGAGATAATAACATCCCCGTTGATTTGAAACATGTGCATCTCATAAACACTTTAGTAACCCGCTGCATAATGTATTAAAAACAAACAGATGCATCAAATTATTTTGTCATCCCTTTGGCTTCACCGGACAAGACACGTGGCGCTCGCCCATGATATTGCGACCAACCAAAACAGTGTGTTGGGGTCATTGCAAGATGGCGGGGAACGGTTGAGATCAAATGATAATTGATCTACGGTCATGTGAACTTGTCCCTCTGCAAAATAAAAACATTTGTTAAAGGATTAAGGGGACATCACTAGGTCGACGACAAACAATGATATAAGTTTTCACTTAAATGAGGGAGCACAAGGCCATCCAAAACTTAGGAAAATAAATTCAAGCGAAGGAAATAAAATGATAAAACAAAAAAGGGGGCCCAACCTAGACAAAGTGATGGGGCTTAAGTTGTTTTAAAACCATCCCAAAAAGTAACAGCCAAATAGATCCCATCCAAGGTGTAAGATGAACACTAGGGTTTTACATGAAGACAAAGGTAAAACCCCAACCTTAGGCTTTTCCCAAACACCATAAATGACCAGAAACACCAGGCAGGATACAAAGAAATGGAACACAAGGATCAAAATTTTGAAGTTCCATCAGTGGCTCTAGTTGGGGACGTTCATTCCACTGGAATGAAGTGAGATTTCAGAATCTCAGGTTGAACAGACCAAATGCAGAGACAACCAAAAAGGATTTCCCGGACAAAACAACCCAACAGGAAAGAAACCTACACTAACATATATACAAACCTAAACTATTGTTCATGGAAAAAAACATACTTCAAGTGAGGTACAACTTCAAGAACTGTCCATGAACTGGCAGTTCAAGAATATCCCCTATCATATCTTGGAGGAAGTATGAATCTTCACCCCACTTACCATTTATCAAAAATGGACCCAACCAGATTGCATCAAATTTTCCATGTTTCCCTTTATATTCTAATCTGGCATTCCACATTAAGACCAAATCTCCATCTTGGAAACTCCTTGCAATTTCCCTTTTGTCATACAACTGCTTTACTTGCATCTGCAATTTTGCATTTTTCAGTTGAGCTTCCCTCCTAGTTTCATCTAATTCTATGAGAGCTTCCACTCTCAATTGCATTTCATCATCGTACATCTGGACAAACTTATACATTTCCAATAAATTATTCTGGGGCAACCTTGCATTTATCCCATAAACCAAGTCAAATGGGGCACAGCCTATTGCCTTCTTCACAGTCACCCTGTCCGCCCAGACTACTAATCTCAATTTAGAATCCCATGCCCTTTTATTCTGATCCAAGATTCTCTTAATGATCTTCATCAAGCTTTTATTGCTTGATTTTGCTTGTCCATTTCCCTATGGGTGATATGGTGATGAGTTAGAAATATGGATGCCATGCTTTTCACAAAATTCTATGTATTCCTCATATCTGAAATACATTGCATTGTCTGACACAATCCTTTCTGGACATCCAAACCTAGTCAATATGTTGCTCATCAGGAATTCAATTACCACTTTACTGGTTGCTTTCTTTGTTGGAATCGCTTTCACCCACTTGGTAAAATAATCAGTGGCCACCAATATCCATGAGTAGCCTCCACTAGATTTACATGCTATCTCCCCTATAAAATCAATACCCCATTGCTAGAATGGAGATTGCACTACAACTGGTTTTAGAGGCAAGTTACCAGAAAATTTTAACTTACCAAAGAAATGCTAACAAGAATCACATGTCTTCATTAATTGGTGTGCATCCTTAAAAATAGTAGGCCACCAAAATCCAGCCCTCATTATCTTATGTGCAATTATTTAAGCCATATAATGCCCTCCGCAAACTCCACCATGCATCTCACTCAGAAGTTCTTGTGCTTGATCTTGGTCAACACACTCCAGCATGACACCTTCTCCATTTCTCCATCAGAGCTTTCCAGCTATGATAACATATTTAATAGCATGTAATTTCAATGTCCTTTTCTCATTTTCACTCAAGTTATCAGGACATTTCATCTTTTGCAAATAATATATCACACCTTTATGCCATTCAGAATGCTCCATATCGCATATGTGTGATCTATTTTCCTCTTCTAGCAAATTTATCTTATTTGCTTCCAGATTACTTTGGGCCATAAGCTTGGCCAATCCTTGTCCTCTACCAGCTTAGTAATCTGGATCTCAATGTTGAACTCCTAGATCCTATTGATCCGTCTACACCTTCTTCCTAACACTTCTTGCTGTGTGAAAATATCCTTCATAGCAGCATTAGGTACATATGCAACTACAATAGCTCCCATTAAATAGGGCCTGAAGGATTTTACTGCTTTCACTAATGCATATGCCTATTTTTCACTTATATCATACTTAAGTTCTGCAACATGTAAATATTTGTTGAAAAAGGCTATAGGTTGTTCAAAACCCTCGGCATTCTTTTACAACAACACAGCTGCAATTGTGTGGAAAGAAGCAAATGAAAAAATATGTAAGGGTTTAGAAAAATCAAGGGTTCTTAACACAGGAGCCTCCTTTATTGCTTGCTTAATGGCCTGGAAAGCCTAAACAAATTCCTCTTCCCATTCAACCTTGGCTCTCTTATTAAGCATTTTGGAAATCGGGCAAACTATCTGAGCAAAATTTGTTACAAACCTCCTTAAGAATTTTATTTTTCCAAAGAAATATTGTATCCCTTTGACGTTGCGAGGTTGTGGGATTTTATCTATTGCAATTACCCTCTCTGGATCAATTTTTACTCCATCCTTGGAAACAATATGTCCCAACAGTTTTCCCTCTGTTACCCCAAATACACATTTCTTTGGATTCAAAGAGATACCATATTCCAATGCTCTAGTGAATACCCTCTCCAGATGCTCACAATGATCCTCTTCTTTCTTAGAATATGTTGTCAAGTCATCTTGATAAATCACCAAAAATAAGTTAATGAGATCTGAAAATGCCACATCCATGGCTCTCTGAAAAGTAGCCCCAACATTTGTCAGACCGAAAGGCATTCTGACATAGACATACGTTCCCCATGGTGTAGTGAAAGTTGTCTTAAACTGCTCAAACTCTTTGACCATGAGCTGGTTGTAACCAAAGAACCCATCCATCATAGACATCAATTCACAACCTGTTACCCTTTGCAACATGGCTTCCATATTTGGTAATAGATAGTTATCTTTTAATGAAGACACATTCAAATTCTTGAAATATACACATAATCTGTGTCTCCATTTTTCTTCCTCACTGGCACCAAGTTTGACACCCAGGATGAATTTCTGATTGGCTTGATGATCCCTGCATCCCTTAGCTTCATTAATTCTTCCTGCATCTTGGGGGCCAAAGTGAGATTAATGGGCCTTTGCTTTTTCCTAAATGGCTTGGCTTCCTCTCTCAAAGGAATCTCATGTTGGAAAAGATCATCTCTGTATGCTTTAAGATCATCATAGGACCATGCAAACACATGCCTAAACTTCCTTAATAAGTCAATTAGCATCCTTCTCACCTTTGGTAACATCTTCTTTCCAATATACACCTTTTTTGGTGATGCCTCTGTTCCAAGATTTATCTCTTCCAAGTCATCAGGATGGGAAGCAGTATGATTAGCCTTTGTCCTATCCTTATTATCAAACACTCTTTCTAATACAACTAAACCATTAGGAATTGTATTTTTCTTTAACTGAATGACCTCATTTCCAAATACAGTATCTTTACCATCATTTTTTTCCACAAAAGCTCCAAAGTCAATTCTTGACTTTCATATTCATCCACACAATTCAAAAACCTTAGTATGTCATCATCATTATCAAAGACTTGCCAATTTCTTATATTATCAGGAACGGATGGTCTGGTTTGCACCTCAACCTTTGACATTCCAGCATAAGTCATATCATCTAGTTTTAATGTAATGTTTGCTAATAAATCTGCCACTTTATTGTGGCCTCTCTCCATCCATCCTATTTCAAATGCATCAAAGTTCTCCAATTCATCCCAAACAGTATTCCTATACTGTTTCAACCTCTTATTCTTTGATACATACCTAGATCTAACTTGGGAAACCACAAGCTCAGAATCTCCAATTACCTTGAGCTTCTTGATCCCATGTTTTTTAGCCAATCTTAACCCCAATAATAGAGCCTCGTACTCCACAACATTATTGGTGCATTCAAATAACAAAGTGAAAGAGAACCTGAATGTCTTTCCACTTGGGGATTGTAACAAAACACCTGCACCAGATCCTTCTTTTGAACTTGCACCATCAAAGTACATAGTCCACAAGTCAGTAGACTCTGACAACTATTTTACTTGTGTATCAATCGGTGCAGTAGGCTTATCACAATTGCTAGGGAATTCCTCAGCCCTAAATTCATTTATGCCACTGTCAATAAAACATGTCATATTCTCAGTCGGGTCATGCTCAATCATATGGGATACTTTTGACTCTCTTTCAATCTTGACATCCTTACCATCAATGGAGAAAGTAGCAAATGATAGATCACACTACATGTTACCCCCCATTGATGCACTCCACTTTCTCGACGAAAGCATCCCAAAATGAGGTGGGATGTCTGCAACTAACACAGTCATGGTTAAATCTTTCTCAGGATATTGAGTCAGTTGATAAGGCAATGCTTTGATAGTCCCAACAACTAGCACTTATCTTGAATCTAAAGCATAGCATTTACCTTGAGTTGTATCCACTATCAAGCCCATTACTTCCATTATTTTTACTGGCATAACATTATTTGATGCCCCTAAATCTATCATACAATTCCTTAAAGTTTTCCCATTTATATCAACACTCAAGAAAAAGGGGGTTATATTTTCAAGGCACATACTAATAGAATTCCTTAAATATACAAGAGGAATTTGTGACACAATTCCCTCCACTTATTTCTCTTTATCCTTTGCTTCCTTACAACTACCTTGTTCAATCTTATTACCAGCAACACCTGTGATCAAGGCTATTGTATTTTCCTTATGGTCATTTATTCTCATCATTTCTAGCAAAGGTATAGTAACTTTAACCTGAGAAAGCATTTGAAAGATATCTATAGGTGTATATTTAGGCAAATCAGATATCATACCTTCATCATCTTCTTTTTTCTCTTGTTGCTTACTTCTCTCTAGTTTCTTTTGCTTCTTATCCTCTGCAGCAGGTTCAACAAACTTTGTAATCACCTTGGTCTTCACCACTGATGAACTTACATCTTCTTGAGGCTTTGGGGTTTCATTCTTTTTTTCCCAAACCTTATCATTCTTAACCTCCTTGATTTTAAAAACATCCTTTTTGTTGTCAACCTTAACATCCTTATTTATGTCCTTTTGTTCTTCAATAAACAAACTAGTAGGTTTACCTTATTCACCACCCACAATTTTGTTTCTTAACTGAAGTGAACTTCTCATTTGAGCAGCCATTTCCTTAGTCAACCTTGCAATCTCTTCTTTTGATGGTCTCCTCAAGGACACTAAATCTTCAACCTACTCCATATTGCAAGCATTATATTCAAAATCAGCCTCCTCATCAGAGAAAACCTGTTGATGGTACATTTCACTTCTTTGTCTCTGATTATCCACATCAACTCCATGTAATTCATCATCAAAAGAACATTCTTCCTCATCAATGTAAGATTTGGCCATACAAACATCTCCATCACCCTGCTCACATTCCAAAGTTTGCTCATGAGCATCCTCCTCTATTTCCTCAACAACAAGCAACTGAGAAATACTATAGTAATTTTGATCATGTGGATATTCACACACCTCTCACCATGGTCTATCCTGTACTGAATTTACTGAATGCTTCTGCAAGGGGTATGGCGTATGCTAATCATTTTTAGACTTCTGGCCAGGCAAGATTGGTTTCCCATCTTTCCAATTTGTATTATAAGGATAATTTTGCAACCTGGGCGGTCTGTCATTTTTATTATACTGTTGCTTTTCATTTCCTATACCCTTTTCTTGCTTGGAAACAGTATCTTTTATGTCTTTCAAAGTGTTGAAGACCTTTTCCCAATTTTTGTCATCCTTAGGCTTTACAACAGAAACCTTCTCCGTTTTCTCCTTAGGATTTTTTAAAAGTGTGGGTTCTTCTCTCCTACCATATTTCCTAGAAGCTTTTCTATTACTCTCAATATTTATAGCCACCCTAAATGCATCCCTTACAGTCTGAGGGTCCTTATCTCTAAGGAGATATGTCATTTTAGCATCAAAAGCATTGAAATATGTAGTTAGACAAACATTTTCATCAAGCCTCAACACCTGGAGCAACTTATACATTTCCTTTTGGAACCTTAGATTAAACTTTTTCACAGGCTCATTCAATGACTTCTTGATGTTATTGAACTCATTTAGCATGAAACTAGCATTTATTTTATCACCATATTGTTCCTTGAAACATTTTTGAAATTCATCCCATGAACCAATACTAGCAATAGGTAAACCTCTGTACCAATCCCTTGCATCCTCTACCAGAGATTGTAGAAACAATTTCATTATAACATCTTCATGCGCTACCTCGTAATCATTTAGCATGTCCATAAAAGCTTTTAAGTGTTCCTTTGTTGTCACAGCATTGTTTCCATCAAACTTACTCATCTTTTCTCTTAGACCATCAGGAATGGTATTTGGATAACCAAGAATACCATCAAAGAATAATTGCCTATACCTTTCCAACTATATAGGTCTTCGTTGAAATAATCCTTCATTCTTCTGAGAATCAACACCAGACTCTAAATTTTTCACCCTATGACCATCTTGATTTAGATCAACAAACCTAGTTGCATGAAACTTTGGGCCAAAACTTTTTGTGGTGGGATCCAGATTAATTTCAAGACTGTGTTTCAAGGCATCTTGGTGACTTGATGAAATTGCAGCTTGTGTAGCCTCATCAATGTATGACATCTTGAGGAAACTTATTTTCCTCTTCTTTTCTACATTTTCAACTTCAATCTTTGTCCTCTCCAACTCTTCTACAAGAGCCTCACTCTCCCTTCTAGCCTTTTCTAAGGCAGTCTCAACTTGTAACGATACATGTGGTAAGGGATCTCGTTTAGGAGGGTGGGAAGACATCCTTTCACTTATTTTAATCCCCTCAACCTTTTGTTTTCCCTTATCTAAAATAGGCTTTGGATTACTTGGCTAAGACTTAATAGGATTGGAGGGTTTTGAGTCTGAAGGTTTTGATTGGGCATCAACTTGACCTACAAGATTTTCCTTAAACACGGGCTTTATCTCCCTATCAACAACTTCACATACAATAGGGCCCTCAACATCTGGCTTAGGTTTTTCTTGGTTTAGGAGCTTCATTATTTCCAACTGTCTAATCAACCTATCCCTTTCAATCACAGCATGCATAAATTTTGTTTCCCTCTCCTTTTCCTTTTGTCTTCTGAGCTCAGCTTGCTTTTGGATCTCCCGTTTCAAGGAATCAATGTCTCCAAAAACATCATCAGGGTCAGTCAAAGTCACATTAGAAGATGTATCATTTAGATCTATTAGATTGACCTCTTCAATTACATGTTCGGACAATAAAGGAGTTCCATCATCTTTAATAGGAGGAGGCACATCACTGGTACTTTCTCTGTGATGGCTTCAACTTCTACTCCTACCTCTTCTCTTTGTAGTATATTGGACACTAGCATGCCCTTTATTTTAACATGTTACATTTTCTTGAACTGGTGTATTAAACAATGTATCAAAAAATCTACAACTATCTGATTCTAAATTTCTAGACACCTCTTCAAGAGTTTCAGGGATAGGGTGTAAAGGCCTACTTTTACCTTGGTGTACAGGGTTCTGTGATGCGGGAGTAACATTGCTAGATTATGGTCTTTTCTTTATCTAGTCCTTTTTCACTTTAGGAAATTCACCCTCCAGTTTATGTTCTAGATGATTCTACATGAATGACCTAGTGTTCTTCATTCTGCATACTTCTCCAAAAGATCCTTCAACTTATATTAAATTTTCAAAATAAAATGCACATTGGTGTAGAGACTTTAGAGTCACCACCCAATTATCTTGGGAATACCAAATATCCAGAGATACTTAGTGGAATTCAAAAGACCTTTAGAATCTTATACTGACAACGTACAATTGTGCTTCACCAAATGACTCAAAATGCTTTGAAAACAAAAGAAATGGACAAACCAAACACAGAACCACGGGCTCAACCTTCAAATCATAGAAATATTATGAAAACCCTATGCAAAATGGATAACCGACACACTGACTGGAAATATTGCAATTAGCTCCCTAGTAGAGTATCCATTTTGTTGGTTGTTTTTACTATAAACAGCTTGGTCTTCTAATCTACCTATGGAATTGCCAATTCCAATCAAGGGCAGCTCGAAGGACCTGGAAAAACTAACGAGGATTTAAAATACCTCCTAAATTTTGGGCTCTGCAAGACCCAGGAGGGTGATCCCTTAATGCATTTATAACCTTTGCACCATTATCATAAACAACATTAACAACAACAGATAATCTCATTTAATAGTTCAACATAATAGCATAATACCAAATAGAATTGGTTGTTCATCAGTAATATCAACTATTTGGAGCATGAGATAACTACAACACATTTCTCAGTATAAAATAGTCATTTATTTGCAATTTGTAGCAAGCTCTAGGTAAAGAAAAAAAATATTGAACCATACAAATTAGTACAACTTAGATCAGTGCCATATATCCATTGAGGGAGTCAAATTCATAAACATCTAAGGGTTTATGATAGATTTAACACATAACATATAAGATCCTTGATAACATTGCTTTACAATCTCATCAACATGTATTCTAACCCAATACTACTTATCAAATCCTCATACAGAACATATTGACCTACAATCCTCATTCAAGCATTTTAATTAATTCCTTGAATTAAAGCTAAAACAAGAATCATACACACCACAACAATGAGAAGAATGAGATAACCCTTGATCATCTTATTCAAAATTCAGATATGCATGTACAATGGAGAGACATGGGTTTGAATTAATCATTTCAATTCAAATGCCAGTACTATCATACATCATCAAATCCCCATGAATTCAAAACCTACTATAGAATTACTCAAAACCTAGATTGCATTTTCTCTAAAAACCATCAAACTTTACAAATTTTCTCTGCAACTCTACCTAGACTCAACCTAAAAATATCTCACTTACTAACTCGTGCTTTTGGCCTTGAAATCCTTCTTATAGAAATGAAGGAGCAAACAAGCATCGGGCCAGAAAGCACACGTGTCACCAACCAATTGGACCACTCAGTGACATTCCAAAAATTTGTTACAACAGCAATTTCACGGAGAATCCTCATGTTCATCGTGCCCATTGAGAATGATTGATGCAGCAACAAAAACTTCAAGAATTTTGTGCCAAGACTGTCACCAAAAACAAGACTGGAATCTATTGTAACTGCAACAGCTAACCTATCAACCATTAACAACCTACTCCTTTCTACTCCTCATTCAAATATACATTTACCCATTTCTAGTATTCCTCATCAGTTGGCTAATCAAAATTGATTACCTCATTCACCTTGACACTATAGGGTGTATACTTAACTGCCACCTGATTCGCTTCTCTTTCAAAAGATTCAAAAAATGAACTGGTGCTAATGATCTTATCCATATAGCTCACCAATAAATCATAATCTGAGTCATCAAAAATTAATCTAATTTGACAATTGATGACTTCATTTGCCCGATCCTGCCATTGTTGGAGTGACCTGATATTTCCTTGCTCATCAATTATGTCAGGTAGCAATGTGTCACTCCAATCATCAAAATTCTTTACCAACTCTTTGATCTTCCTACTCAAGTCATCTGGTAAGGTCTGAAAACCTTGCAATGACTTAACTAACACCTGAGTAGGCCTTAATGATTGGGGCCTATTATTTACATCAAACCTCGAGGCTTTATACATTATATCTAGATCATTGGCCCTAGGGAGATCAAACCATGGCAATAGATTTCATGTCCTCCATTAAATCTTACTCACACGCTGCATGAATGGCTCCAAGCACATTTGATGCAGATTCAAATATTAGTTGTCGATCCTTCACCTTGGTCAGATCATCGAATGGCTGCCTTCAAATCATACTGACACAATCTCCATTGTGGCAACAAGGGGCCCACCATACTATGCATTTCCAAGGAAATCCACGTGGCACCCACTCATGATATCGCAATCAATAAAGACCTCGCAACTTCTGATTATGTGATGGTGGGCAACCGTAGATCTTCAACCATTGGCAATCCAGTTCATCCAGCACAGTCGCCAGCTTCATCTTTAACCATCGAGCACCTTTCCTACCGAGATTATAACATCCTCGTTGATTTGAAATACGTGCATCTCATAAACACTTTAGTAACCCATTGCATAATGTATTAAAAACAAATAGATGCATCAAAGTATTTTGTCATCCCTTCGGCTTCACCGGATGAGACACGTGGTGCTCGCCCGTGATATAGCGATAAACCAAAATAGTGTGGTGGGGTCATTGCTTGATGGTGGGGAACAACTAAGATCAAACGATAATTGATCTACGGTCATGCGAACTTGTCCCTTTGCAAAATAAAAACATTTATTAAAGGAGTAAGGGGACATCATTAGGCCGATGACAAACAATGACATAAGTTGTCACTTAAATGAGGGAGCACAGGGCCATCCAAGACTTAGGAAAATAAATTCAAGTGAAGGAAATAAAATGATAAAACAAAAAAGGGGGTCCAGCCTAGACGAAGTGATAGGGCTTAAGTTGTTTTAAAACCCTCCCAAAAAGTAACGGCCAAATAGATCCCACCCAAGGCGTAAGATGAACACTAGGGTTTTACATGAAGACAAAGGTAAAACCCCAACCTTAGGATTTTCCCAAACACCATAAATGACCAGAAACACCAGGCAGGATACAAAGAAATGGAACACAAGGATCAAAATTTTGAAGTTCCATCAGTATCTTCAAAAATGTTCATCCAAAATAGTTGAAATCTTTAACATAGATGCACGAAGTAGTTAGAAATAACATATTATCACCTCATAAGCAGATATTATTGTTAGAAACCAAGATCAGATTTGCAAACCAAAATATCCTTCCACAGAAGAGAAAAACGAAAAAGCATAAGCTATTGCAAGAAGATGTGCAAATAATATTATTCAGGAATTCAATAATTATATGATAAGGATGACAACTAATTAACCTAGGAATTAAATAATTACCTAAGTAAACTTATGTAAAGTGTAATTAAATATTAATTACACCAACACCCCCCCATAAGTGCAACTTAGGGAGAAGCAAAGCATGCACCTAAAACTAAGATGAATGCAAGAAATCATGAATGGGTCCCGGCAACAAGGCCTGATCAGGTACTCAAGTACAAATGCAATAATGAGGTAGAGAAGGAAAACCCAGTGGGACAAAACCCCCCTACAATGAGATGACTGTTGCAAAGAAGCGCTGGAAGAACACTATGGAGTAACACTGGAACCGCAATTTGACAAGCAAGGAAAGATGCTTATGTCTACAACTGAAACCAAAACTGGAATCATGATAATGTGACAGTAGACCCGATGTCGCGGAACACTGGAAAACTCACAAACTGGAAAACCCTGGAATCTGTAAAGCAACAGTAGATGAAATGATGACAGAATCTGGAATCCGTGTATCTCGATGTTGATGCCAAACTGTGACTAAAAATATTCCATGGGAAGGAGTACCATGAAGACTCTAGAACATTAACCATAAAAACATGGCCCTTAAACTGAGATGGATCTAATGCGGATCAATAACCATAGGCTCTCAATCTAAAGTGTGAACCAATGAATCCGATATGTGTCAAGCTATAGCAAAAAAGTGGCCAAAAGAAACTAGGAAACCAAATAACCCATACGAGCTTCCAAAAAATCAAAATGGATATGGAGATCAAAGTGCATGCACACTCTAATCAGATTATTATGCAAGAAACCCCCCTAATTGAACTTTATCTCGATTTTGTTTATTACAATAACCCAACGATTTTAAAAGGAGAGAATCCTAAACATGTATAAAGAGAAAAATAAAATAGACCTCAAATCTGTGTAGAGGATTGAATCAGCTTTCCAACGCCACAAGAATGACGAAAAAAGGATCACCGAGTCAAAAGATATGCCCTTCAGAGTGAAAACAATAACATTTGAGTTCAAAGGCCTTAAAAATAAATTTGGAGAAAAATCAGGTAAAAACACCTACACCACTAGATCGGTGTTAGAATCATCTTTCCAACGGTATCTTGTTTGTGAAAAATAGAGATCATATGCAAAAAATATGCCCGATTTGGTGAAAATAGCTCCAGAGTGCCCAATAAGGGTTGCAGGGTGCCCAGGCACTAAAAAAAATAGGCCCCTAGTCCTGTGCGCGACCAGGGGCTGCAGACTGGGGCTTCGCCTGAGCCCTTGGTCCTCCATAGGACCATGGGCTATGCTAAACTATCGGCCGGGGGCTGGGCGCATAGCGCCTGGTCCCCCATGGAACCGACGGCCGCGGAGATCAAGCCCTCAGGGGCTGGCAGAGGGAGATGGGTAGTCGGGGGCTGGGCGCAGAGCACCTGGTCCCCCATACAACCGTTGGCTCTGCAAAGGGGCCTGTGAGGGCTGGAGGAGCTGGCGGCGAACTGGTGGGCGCTACCTAGTGGCCGCCGGTCCTGGTGGCCGCCGGGTGACGTGACGGTGGCAGAGTTCTTTTGAACGGGAGGTGCCAGATTTTGCACAAAATTTTCATTTTTTATTTTTTTTGAAATTTTCGCCTCGGACTGCATGCTAGGGAGGCCATACGGCCCCCCAGGCAAAAAAAAATTTGCCTTCCGGATCAACTGCACCAAAATCGATGAAACGACAGGCATTCTTAGGGTTTTTGGCCGTTGCGAACGCAATGGTGACCTCCGTTTGTGCTCAAATTGCTCCAACATTTCGGCTACCCCTAGATCTTGCAAAAATTCTCTAAAATTGAAACCCTCACAGATCTGGCAAATGATGGCCAAAATCTGCAAAACAAAAGCCAATCCTGACTTTTTCCAGCGCTCTAAATCCAATGGTGAAGCCCAATCTGATCCAAAATACCGCATAGATGAACTCAAGGCATGATACCCTCGAAGAATCCTGAACGAACCCTATAATGATTTTCTCAAAAAAATTGAGAAGGGGATGCAAATCAAGGCTTTGATACCATGTTAGAAACCAAGATCAAATTTGCAAACCAAAATATCCTTCCACAGAAGAGAAAAGAAAAAAATCAAAAGCTATTGCAAGAAGATGTGCAAATAATATTATTCAGGAATTCAATAATTGCATGATAAAGATTTGCTTTATAAAAGCAAAGAACCCTAATCTTATCTTGAGCAACAAAATAGCTCAACAAGATAAGGATGACAACTAATTAACCTAGGAATTAAATAATTACCTAAGTAAACTTATGTAAAGTGTAATTAAATATTAATTACACCAACATTTATTACATGAGTGATTGCAGACGAAAATATTGGATTAGGATATCTCCATTTTGTTCACCAGATTAGAGAAAATGTCAACAATCAATGTCAGCATCAATGACAACACATAAAGGGGTTCCTTCTTCATTCTTCCAAAAAAAATGATGTTAGAGATGGGTGTATCTCAATTCTACCACCAATTTCATGCATTTGATGATGTTATCAGAACCCTCAGGATTAATAATGAAGGAGAGAAAATAATAATGGATCTTTGTGATCCATTCTAGGGAGAAAAGAATAAGAAATAATCCTTCTACAAGAGCCCATTTATAGATATTATAAATCCTATTGAGAGGATGGAGAGGATTTTTTCCTTCTTTGAGAGTGACACATACTTTAAAAGGAAGCATACCAAGCAAGAGGCAAGGGAAATGGAGATTGAACAACCTATTTAGCAAGAAGCCTTGCCAATAGAATCTTCAATACAAGTTGCCCCTAGCCATTCAACACCTATTGGATTTTAACCATTGGTTGACAACTCAGTGAATCCAAAAGAAGGGGAGTGTAGGCAAGAAGAGTTTGCAAAGAACATGCCAGGAGATGAAGAAGTGGATCAACACTTCCCTTCCCCTCAAGTGAACCAAGGAGATGAACAAGTTCCCGACAATAGATTGGTAGTTGAATTTTACAATGATGACTTGATTCTGGCTGATGTTAGAGTTATTTTTTATTCCAAGTTTATGGATGATGATACCTTTGTGACTTCTAAAGAGTTCAAATATTTCATCATCAAGGTCAAGAAAAATGAATTCAATGAAATATTGAATCATGTAAAGGAGTGGATCCTTCAAGGCATAAAGAGATCACTGAGCAAGTCCCTCAAGAAATGGAGTTTGATGCCTCAAAGATCATACCAGAGAAAGGAAGGAGAATGGTAAAAGAAAGTGGAATCCTCTTGTTGCTAGAGTGGAATCTTACATTATCCATTCCTTTGGATATAATAAGACATCAAGTTGAAGGAGCGTTTACTTCGGATGAGCAGGCAAAACAATTATATTTTGGGTCAAGATTCAATCCTAGTTTGTAAACCCTAGCTATATGGGCAATGGCCCCTGCTACAAATAAACCAAGAGTGGCTAACTAGGTTGAAGAAATCACATGGAATGTGATCATTAAGAGGACATCTGATACATTAGCACCATAGGTAGCACAATTGGTTGTCTATACATCCATGTTCAATGTTGAGACTGCTAAGAGGCAAGAAGAAGAGTATGAGAGACTGCATGCTAAGCATGTAAAGTTATAGGACCAATATAATAAGGTGGTAGCTTACCTTCCACCACCCCAAGTTGCAGCTCCACCACGTCCTCTATCTACATCAAATGAACTATCAGCTCAAGACAAAGAGACTTTATCTTTCAGAATAAAGGAATTAAAGGAGCAACTAAAGCAAAGTAGGGAAAGTGAAAATAAGGCCAAAGAAGAGGATATGAATATTTCCATAGATATTATTGATGACCTTTTAGGTCATAGGCTTTCTTGTGTTCTACATAAGATAGAGGGGGCTTGAATTTCTTTTGAAGGATTGAAAAAGGCATATGCTCATCATATGTAACTTCAGAGCAATTTCCAAAATGTTTTGAATAAGTGGATTTTGAGAGCTACTTCTATAAAGGAGATTGTAAAGATGACATCTTTTAATAGAAATCTTCCTAGAAACTTGGTGCAAATAAGTGAGCATATTGATCTATTGGGGGAGGTATTTACCTTTCAAACAAAACTAGACATGCAATTCTAGTCTAAATTAAAAATATATGAAGGCTTGGAACAAGGAATAATGCCTAATATGAGGGATGATTTAGGTTCAATCAAGCCTTTGGATATTTGGAAGGCTGAGTGTTTAGGCATAATTCCTTCACTATCATCATATATCTACAAAGATGGAAAACCACAGTTATCTTTCTTAAATAATTTAATTGATGACTTGTTTAAGTTAGAGGCTAACCTAGATAGTTTTGCAAAGGAAATAAGAGCTATCACAAATGTATACTATAATGCTCTATTATCCTCTAATCTAGTTGAGCTTGATTCATGGGATAACTACTACAAAAATTGTCTGTTTCATAGTTTCGTGCACTCTAAGTGCGCAAAACGAGGCATAATTCTACTTGTCCTTGTGCATGGTTGTGAGCCTCAAATTGTTCCTTGGAGCACTCACCTTGTTTCATTTTCAAAAGGCCTTCAAAATGAGTATTTTGTTGACTTACAGTTTTCTAGTGTTAGAAAAAATTTAGCCTAAGCAAGGGCACTAATTTTCAGCGCTCCTACATGGGGTGTTCAAAAAAAAAAATTATGTGCAAGGGCGTTGTTTTTCAACACCACTACACATCATTGGACTTTTGAGTGTAACAACTCTATTTTTCAGTGCAGGTGCATATTTAATTTTTGCGCCTCTAACTTGCACTCCACGCGAGTGTAATTAATGAGTGATTAATGTCTTCTTTTAGTAAGTTTTAAAACCATTTTAAATCATCATTTACATTTATTTCAATCATGTTTTGCATTATGAGTGGACATTGTTTGTGGATTGTGAATTCACTGAGGTTGTCTTTTTGGATTTCAATTGGGATCTTACCTTAGGGTTTTGACTTCATCCTCGGGTATGATCATTTTTCTTTTTTGTATTGTTGTTAATAATCTAGGGTTTTCATCTGATAGGTTTTATCATTGTGTTTATATTGTGTTGGATTTTCATGGCTCCTTCCGCGTTTGTCATCCCATGCTTGTGGTTTTTTTTAAACTTCCTTTTTACCGTACCCTAGCTCATATTAATGGTCATTGCTCTTCCCTTGTATACATGTCATTTAAAACCCTTTGTATACCAGTTATTATGGTTGAATGGATTGGTTGTTTTCACTGATAGCTTAAAGAAAACTAGGGTTTTCCCATTTCACTTCAACATTTTTCACCAAATTTGCAAAGTTTCACACATTGCATAATCAGTAAAATTCAATGACGGTGCAATGAAATGATTTTCACCTTGCATAAGCAGTGATTTTCAACACCCATATAGGGTCTATAAGATTCAACGCATATCATGGTGGTGCTTTTTCCCACCTGTACATATCGAACTTTATACCAAGTTAAATGTAATGGCGGGATTTTTTACCTCCATTATATATAGAGTATCAACATTTATGCAACAACAGTGAAAAATCCCATCGTTGTATCTCTAAGTTCTTTCCAACTTTTTGCCTAGTTACATGTATAAGTGGACTTTTTCACCACTCCTACAAACTTTAAATCTTCCCAAAATGTATGAGTGCTAAAAATTAGAGCCATAACATGAAAATTCTACCCACGAAAAACACATGCACTAGCATTAAAATTTTGTGTCATTGCACTTCACTATGACCAATTCAATGCAAGCATGCAGAAGCATTGATTTTCAACACTTATGCATAGAGACCTTTCCAAATATGCAGTGGCACTAAAATTCAACGCCCCTACACAAAATCTAGAATTTTTCCCTAACTTCCCAAAATGCTTTACAAACTCAGTTTCGCCTGTAATCACTTTGTTTTTTCCACTCTACTGCTTTCATCTGCTTGCTCCATTATACATGCCATATTTTTCCCCACTCCCGCAATGCATATTCTTCTAATATTTGAAAAACCCCTTTTTCCTTTGCAGTTGTTGTGCAAAGTTCATTTCAGGAATTTGCCAAGTAATCAGTGGTTCCTGGTACATTCAATGACAACTAAGGAATCTTTGTCATCAAGGAAAAAGGCCACCATGAAGTACAAGTATTAAGGTGTTTATCCGCCTATAGTGGTTACATCAAAGATTGATGAAATCAAGGAAATAGAGATTAGACACCTAGATGTGGATGATTTTATTAAAAGAACAGAGAAACAACTATGGAAAAATAGTTGGAGGAAATTGTCGATAGCAACATCCATTGGGTTGCTTCGTTTCTAGTAGCAACCCGCTGCCCAGAGTTTGTTCTGCAAGTAGTCACACACTACATCAGGAAAGACAGGAGTGTCAGAGACTCCTTAGGTTAGGTGATGATGAGACCAGATGCTGACTTCTTCGACATGGTTTTCCAAGTCCCAAATATGGGAACATACACAAATCTTTCCATTCGACATGCTCAAGAAACCTATGATAAAAATTAGAATGTGGCCAAACAACTTATCAATACACTATGGTTGAAAACCCCAAGGCCTACCATTGCAAGATGGCCTAAAATCTTTCCTCGCAGTGACTTTGTGGAGGATGTAAGTGATTTGATTACTCTTTTGAGTAGAGTTAAAGGTTTTCTAGCTTTTACATTTCAAGAATGGATGTATGAATACATCAAGATTATGAAGAGAAGGAAGAAACACATTAACTGGGGTGCACAAATTAGTGATGAAATTCATGAGCAACTCATCAAGGTACACTCTACTTTGAAATTCTATATGAATTCATATTTGGTATATGTTGCAACAACAATGAGACAGTATCTAGGTTTGACGATAGAAGGAGATAGAAGATATGTACCTGTGCACAAGTATTATACCCAAATCACCCTAAGAGGAAGTATCAAACACTTCAGGAGGGTAAACGATGCTTTCTTTGCACCCTTGTTGTGCATGTTTGATCCATCATTGGAGAAGAAAATAGTTTTTGATGAAGCATGGGAAGTAGTGAATAAGTATGGATGCATCTTCTTACAATTTCCTACTTTCACATACCTTTGGGTGGGTTGCTACACAGGTTATCCTTACATGTTGCCGAGGTATCCTAGTAATAAATGGGTATTGATGGAACTGTGTAGACAAATTATTTCTGTGCATAATGAGTGACAAGTTATTCATAAGCCAGGGATCAAGTTTTCAATCACCATTGAAAGGTATTCAATACAAACATTTCCCAAGGCTAAAACTGAAGTATCACAAATGTAGATCATGACTCTAAAAGCTTACAAAAGAAGAGTTGATTTCGATTACTAGGGGATGAAAAGAAAGATCAAAAAGAGCCATACACATGTCTACCAATTTGAGGATATTTGGTCTGAGTGTAGAGATAAAGAAGATGTTAGAAAGATGGATTATTGTAGGCTCACTATAGAGTAGATCTTTGATCTTAGCTTAGTAGACCTTCCTAAGGACATTGAAGATACTGGTGATATTCTGAAAGTAGTCTATGATGAGAAGGAAATACCAAACAAACCTTTGTCTCTCATTCAATGGTCTCAAAAGGAAAATACATCTATCTGAAAAAGGTTTACTCCTATTCTGAGTAATACCAATATATGGTTGTAAAGGAAAGGTATTAAATTGAAGCCTTTTAAAATAGGTTCCAAGGGTGAAGAATCTAGAGGAGAAGCAAGTAGACAACAAGAACTCAGAACCAAGAACAAGGTAAGTGTTGCTACCTCATCTACACATAAAGGACCAAAGATCACATTCACTTGTGGGAAGAGTACAATGCCAACAAAAAAAGAAGACCAACCATAAGAGGAAATACATAATGAAGAGGAATAGGATGCACAAATAGAGGAAGAGGAAGAACAAGTAGAAGAAGTTGAACAAATAGAAGAGGAACATGATGATAAAATGTGAGCTCTGCCGCATGGTAATATTTCTCAAGATCTTCCACATAGATCACCACCTATAGTTTCCACAACACCTCATACTCCTATCCCTACCTCTCCTCTACCTCCTCTTCCAACTTCACCTCTACCTTCAATAGTTCTACATGTGTTGAAAGTAACCATACCTCCTACAATACATTCAATTATTTCATCCCTTTCCTTAGGGTTGATATTGTAGAATGTAGTTATTATTTCCAAGTCTACGTCATCAATTCCCAATTTATCATCTCCATCATTTGATATATCTTTACAGGAAAAATTTGATCGATTCATGAATGAATCACATCAAGATACATCAAATGTGTAGATTCTAGGTGCCATAATGACTAAGACACCAACTATTGTTACTACTACATTTGTTCCCACAAATACAGGTGTAACTCAAGAATTGGTAATGGGTTTAGGAATTGATGTTTCATTTCTTCTTCCATGGCTTGATTCACAAGCCCCTAAAAGGAAAAAGCAAGTGATTTTTCCTGATGAATTTGATCCTGAGGAGTTATCTTCACCGAAGCGTAAAGGGAGAAAGAATCCAAAGGTTCTCTCAAGGTTGCATATGGACAAGTTTGGACACAAATATGTGGAGGTGATGGAGCCTCCTCAAGGTAAAATCAATGAGGAAACTAGTATAGAAGAACACACTATTACCAGAATTGATCTTGGAAAAATCACGCATGCAGGTGCCAAGTAGGATGCTTAGACATCTTTGAATGCACTAATGGAGAAATTTAATAAGTTGAAGGAGACCAAGGACATGTATAAGGAAAAATCTAAGCACTTCGCCTCTGTGTTAAGGAGAATTACAAAGTCTTCTATGAATTTGGAACCTTTTATGATGAGTATAGAGGAACCTTTGGTTCAGAAGGTTGAAAAATATTACTCAAAAGGTAAAATCATGTATGAATTTATGGATAGGATAATTGAGCAAGGTTCACAATTCATGACCATTATAGTGGAGAATATCGCACATATATCAAAGGTAAAGCTTGAGCTGGAGAAGAAAGAAAATACACTTTATGTTGAACAAAAAGAAATGGAGCAAAGTTTTGAGTCTTGGACCAAGTTAAAGAAGATGAAACTAGGCAAGTTAGTAGAAGTTGGGATTATTCTAGACAAGGACAAGTATGTGGAAAAGAAAGAATCAATCAAAAACTACATACATGTCATCAATAACCTAATCAAGGATGTACAAAAAGTTCAAGAGGATGTTGAAGAACATCGTGTTGTCTTGGTGAACAGAATTGAAGAATTGTCAAGAAAGCTTCTTAATGACAATCACACATTTCTTCTGGGTAGTGAGATTATTCAAGTATTCAAGGAAGCAATTCAGAAATAGGTGGAAGATGAAGCATTTTCATTAGCTTCAATGGAAACTTTGTGTGATGTACAATTGACTTTGGATAATCTCAAAGCACATCTAGATCGATGCAAGAAGGTTTGTTCCTCTACGAAGAAGTTTGTCATGAAGGTTCATACCATCATTGATTACACCTCAGGACTAGATGAGATAGTGATGAGGGAGATCTTAAAGAAATATGAAGATTTCCAAGCCCAAAGCGAGGAACAATAAATCTTTTTTCATTTCCAGAGATAGTTTTTATGCTTTTTCACATGCTTTATGTAAATAGGCATTGACATTCTTACATGTCATTTTGTACTCATGCAACTACATGTAAAAATAGAGATGTCCTCCTATAATCATGGACATCACATTGAATAATTCAAAAGTTGGTTAGGTTTTTTCCTAGAAGAACTCTTAGCTCTCACCTATAAATAAGAGAGCTCTATTATATTATTTACCTTTAATTGATTACAATGAAGTGCTGCCAAATTGTAAAGCAATTTTGAAACTTTGAGTTCATATTGTGATACTATATTTAATCAATAAAGAAGAAAAACTTGCATACTAGACTTTATGTTGGATCAATTTCGAATGAATGTGAATGTTCTTACATCTTTCACATTGATATATCTTGTTATATGACTGGATTAATGGTATTTTATTAATTGTGGTTGAAGGGTGTTCAAGATTGATTTTATAGACTATCCTATATCATTTACTTGGGATTGTGTATGTGTTGTGGATATCTTTTTGGTGAATCATCTTCAAGACTTTGTGCTTGGAATTATTCATTTTATTCATGGATTTGTTCGTGGCATTGGTTGAAAGCCTTTGTGCTTCAATTTGCATCAATGGTTACTAAAGAAATCATCATTGAAGACAACAGAAAGACTTTGTGCTTTCATTGGTTTTTCAGTTATGAATCTTTTATTATGTTGGTATTCTTAGATTATGCTTTGAAAAATTAAGAATATTGGAAATTACTGTTTTAGTTATTACTTGGAGTTGAAGAGAATCGTGAAGTAACAACATGGAACATTGTAAACATATTCTCCAAAATAAGAGAGAATTATGAATGTAACACACCTCCCCCCCACATGGTTAAAATAGAGTAAAATATTGTAAAGTCTAGAATAGTTTACTTTCATTCCTATAAGCAGTAAGAAGGGAGCCTACCATTTTCGAGAGGATATATTTTATCTCATCATAATTGTGGTTCAAATTCATGTTTTGTAATCCATAAAGGGATTATAGAATATTCACCCAACATGCTCACAACAATAAGGTGAAAAATCTCTTGGATTTCCAATGGCCATCAAAAGAAGAGTACAGTTCATGGGTGGAAAAATATGTTGAATAAGTATTTCCCCCTCCTCTTCTTTCTTTTTGCATGAGGTGGAAATATTTTTGTTCTTTGGTGATCTAGTCAACTTCTCTCAAAGAATTTTTGGAAAGCTACAGGCATCCCCACAAAGGATAGACACATCAATAGGATAGAGTGAAGACAAAGAGGAAGATATTGCTACAACTTGAGTTGTATTTCAATCAATCTCCACCAACCAAGTATAACTGTTGCACGGGCTTGTTAGGGATAAATGTTTGAGGTGTCCTGTCATCGACAAGAAGCAAGTTTGAGAATATCATCTCCATATACCAGTGCAAATGCTTCAAATGATTTACAATGACTTCTATTTTGTATTATATTTTTGTAATTTTGTCTCTTGTGACTTAAGTGATGGATTAGGCTTTTTGCTTGTTTCTTCCCTTATGTCTACAAAAAGAAAATTTGAGCCTCATTTTAAGGGTTTTGAGTCTTTAGTCTTGTAGCTTCTGTATAGAGTTAGGATTTTATATAGATAAGTCCTCTGAAATTCAGAGAGGAAATGTAGTAACTGTTGTCACCTAGAATTGCACCTTGTGCAAAGTTTTACAAAAACTGAGCATTCTAGAGCAACACGAGATCATTTCAAGGCTGTGGGTCACCTATAGCTGAAATGAACCTCTGGAGAAGGCCGGCTTCCTTTGGGTATCACCTAAACTACTGCTTCTTTGAGAGGAAAGAGGGAAGAGATACATAAAAATGAAACTAAACCTAGGTGATGCACCGAAATGACAGGAACAATGAAATACTTGATTTACACTTGAACACCGATGACAGCCATGGGACTGCACAACAAGATCCTGTAGATCACTCATACAAACAGGTTTGACATGCACATGCCTTCAAGAAGGAAAGGCAAATTTTTACAAACTAGAAGATCATGTGCAAGATTAAGTAAACACAGTTTGCAACCTACATGATACTACTTCTACAAGGAAAGGAACGATATGAAACAAAAGCTATAAGGAAAGAGAAAATTTCAGTAAGTAGCTCAATGAATCACTAAAGAATGCACAATACTTCACAAGAATCAAAAGGAAAAAGATGGACCATCAATGGTAACCAAGGCAGATTTTGTATATTAGGTTCCAAGTTGAATTACATAAGCCTGGTAGTCTGAAAGAGGACTACAAAAGGGTCACAGACTTCAGAAGAGCATCCTCTAGAACTCTCCTCTACAAAAAGGCATAAAAATGCCTTATATACCAAAAAGATCTTGGCCCCTTAGGGCTTACAAAAATATCAGGCTCAGAAAAGATCTCCCATAGATCTTTTGATCGAATTTAATGTTGCATCCCTGCATGTCCCTGTTGTTGGTGTCGGTGAAGAAACATTCTCGAAGAAGTCCTCTGATCTTTCTACAACCACCACATTCATTCCTCTATCCTCGTGTCTTCGTGAAGCTCCTCGGCCGAACGCCTTGAATGCTACTGAGTTCACCGTAATTTGGGTTGCATTCATCCTGTGTTGGCATTCTATGCTCTGACCAAACTACCATGGTTCGTCTCAGCTCCTCATGGTTGGTCAAACACTTCCCACGTAGGCTCAGCAGGTGGTCAAATCCATTTCTAAAAAGAATTACATCTTGGTGAGACACTCTGACTTCGCCCAGACCTCACACCGAGGTCTTGCATTCTTTTTGAGCTCTTCTCATCTTTCCGTAAGACTGGCACTGATTCAGCAGGACCTTATGTCGAGCCTTGAAACTTTTGGTGAGCCCATCCTGGTATCGACAAGACTCCTGCCTAAGACAATCATATCGAGGCCCCCTCCATTTAGTCGGCGAGACCATATGTCTTATCTTGCCGATGAGTCCATCCATTTTCCATTGCCGTGACATTCCACGGTCGGCAAGACATCATACCGAAAGCATCTTGTTATCCCGAAAGACCTCAACCACTCTCGGGTCGCCAAGACATAATGCATCTCCCACCGATGAGACTACCTATCCCAAGTATGTCATTGTAGCTTCTATCCGTCGGGGAGACCTCACATAGACTGCATTTGCTATACCGAAAGCTAATGCATTATGAGTCATCATGACAAGGAAATTGTTATGCCGACAAGGATCCTCACGGTCGTCGAGACAATAGAAACATCCTATTGAGACCCCTCGTCAAGCCCTAATTTTGTTTTAGGGAGACCCCTTTAAATCGCTGGGATATCTCAGCGAGACCCCCAGTCATACCGAGGGGCCTCCTTCCTTCAGTCGGGGAGACATCTGGCCTTCGCCAAGACATCATGGCGAAGCTGTTTCCTTGGACGAGACCCAGGCCAAACTCCCCAGTGAAACACTATTGGTGTAACACTTTCCAGTCGCTGAGACATCATCACGAAAGCCTCAAGTCTTCCTGAAAACCGCGGTCGCCATGAGTCTCTCCGAATGATGATTGAATGGCCTATCGACCAAAGGGATCCACGTGGTAAGAGGTCATACCGAGACCCGCTTGTTATAGCGATAGGTTCTGCAGGA
Organism: Sequoia sempervirens; assembly: GCA_007258455.2. Classification (NCBI taxonomy): domain Eukaryota; kingdom Viridiplantae; phylum Streptophyta; class Pinopsida; order Cupressales; family Cupressaceae; genus Sequoia; species Sequoia sempervirens. The sequence continues at coordinate 50,523,706 of VDFB02058242.1, forward strand.
TCGTTCGGCTAGACAAAGACTAGGTCACAGCGACCTGTTCAAAATAGAGAGTATCAAAGTTGTTAGTTGGCCAGATAGTAGGAGGGTCTTGCTGACTTTCTCCTTAAAGGAAAATTATGTCAAATTGACTAAGGCATGCTTTTCAACTGAGCTCCCCTGTGAAATGTCATCAGATGCCTAACTTATCCCCCTGTCTGAATGCTCCATTTGGCCTTCTCGAACCTCTGTCACATGATTATCCTACCTGATTGAGCCCGTGGGTGAAAATTGGGTAACAGTAACTATGCTCTGTAACACAACAAATGACTCAAATACTTAGTATATTTTCTTAAATTTGAGTATCAATATATTATGCTCTCCATGTTGTAATACATTATCTTTTGAATCAATATAATCAAGGATTGTTTATGATTCTCATATCACATTTGTTGTTATGGAAGCTTAAATTTTTATCTTCTATTCAAAGAATGGATTAAATTTGCTTTCAGATTGTTCATCAAAGATTGTGATTGTTGCAGTAAGGATTTGTAAGTAGTGTAATAGCATTATATTTTTGTTGGTTTCTCATTGTAAGGTAGTGTGGTTTTAAGAAGTTAACGAGTTGTTCTATTGTAGGAGGGTTTTATTTCATTTCTTGACTCTGCAATGGATAAGGCACTATCCAAAATAATTCATAGAGTTCAAGGCTAAGGATAATCAAATATAAACAAAATAAAAATATTACTTTTATTTCATTTTATTGTTTTATGCTCAAATCCACACTAACAATAAATATAAAGTAGGTAGAGGGTTTTGAAGATGATTTATCCAATCTAGCTCACCTTCTATAAAAAAATTGGTGTGAAGAATCGATCTGAAAGGTATCATTCTAAGTACTGCTATATGTTAAATTATGTTATAGGGGAAGCCACCTTGGTTTTACAAAGCCTAAAGTGCAAAGGAGAAAAGTATTAAATCTATCTCCTATTCATTGGCCACTGACCTAGGGTTTTTTATCATAATACCTAGCTAACCTTTAGAAAACCTAAACAATCAGTTGGAAACACCAAAAATCATACTTGTCACAACTAGAGCATTTAGAGGTGTGCATGTAAGGGCATGCTACATGCTTTGATTTGTATTTTTTCTCTTTGGTCTTGTTCTTCTTCCTATATGTTTGTATTTACATGACATTAGAATTGAGGTTTATGTGGAGCTATGGTGATAACTATGTTTGTGTTCATGTTTTTTCATTTTTACTTCATTTTTTATGACAACATGGAGGCTCCTTTATCTTTTTATTTTGTTGAGTATGGATAACTTGGGTGAGTTATGGAGATTATTGGAGAGATTTGTATTGCAACATATTTTTTTGTATGTTATGAATATATTTATAGATGTTCTTTGGTACTACATGATATTGGTTAAACTTTATATGTGATGGTATTGGTGGATATTTCAATACATTAATCATTTTCAAATTTATTACATATGCAATGAGAGTTCTTAGATGTATGTTCCTCATCATCAGGTTTTATGTATGGAGCTTGTGATTGCATTTGGGTTGGATATGTTGATGGCATGAGTTTTACCTATTATGATGTGTATACATTGGTCTTGAGGTATAGTTATTTTGATGTGTTAGCAACTAGTCATGGATTTTATTTTAGCTATAGTGATTATTTCTTGAAAACTACTTATGCATATTTGTTACCATTGGATTTAGTATAAATGTATTTGGATATTATTTTGAGGTAGGACTTATGCTTCTATGTGATAGTTAGTGTGACATATCTTTGGATGGGACATTATCTTTTGTGTATGGCATGATGGAGGATGAGAGGATTCATGTTTGAGATGGTGGTTACCTTGGTTATTGTTGCAAGTATCTTGATGGAGCATATGGAGCACTTTGATTCCTTGAATGGTACATGTTGGATATAGAGTTTGTTCTCTTGATGTTTGAGTTTACTTTTTACCCCTTATACAATGTATATAACAAGTGGGAGAATGTTAGGAAAAGGTGTGTTATTCACCTTGCATAATTTTATAATGTAATTTTATATTATTTGTGGTGCACCTAGGGGACCTAGGGATGCATGCATCACATGGGTTTGACATTCTTGGGGCCATTTTATGTGTTGTATATAAGATTAAGATAAACATGTAATGTGGGTTTGCACATTGAGAAAATATTTAATATTGGGAAAAATTAATACAAAAAAGTAAATGTGGGGGGAAATGGTTATGTAAGTTCATGGTATTAGTCACATGGTTTATGTAATACAAATTGGTGGTTTTGTGCAAGATTATGTCTATAAAGTGAGAACATGTGTAATTATTTAAGGTTGGCCATTTTGGGGTTGACTTATGAGAGTATCTTTTGTAGGTTACACATGTGGGGGTTTGAAGCATGGCATGTGATGTATGATTACATGCTTGTTCACATGGAGTACATATAGAGAGCTTGATGTTTCAAAGGTATTCATGAAGACTCTACAGATGTATTGTAATGATTGCATTATTGAATTACATGAGTGATGGATGCTTTTAGAGGTTGGGCTTTTCCCTCTTGAGGGTTTTCCTAGGTTATTTCTTGTGTCATCTAAAAGTGCTCCTACATCATTTTTGATGCTCCAATAAACACTAATTACATATGTAGTCTTGAGTTATTCATCTAGATGTCTTATAGTTGTTGTCAGAACACCATCATGTGCAGATAAAAACATGTTTATACAACACTTATTGGAACATCACAACATATTATTTAACACAAATACTATATTATAAAACTAGAAACTCATTGCATTTCACTACAAAGTATTCCACAAAAAACTCTTCCTACAAGGACTCTTTGAGTCCCAACAAAAATACCCCTAGTAATTTATTTTAAAAATATACTTATCCACATAATATAATATTTGAAATAAAATTTATATTTTTGACATGTGTTATTAATCACACCATATAAATTTGAGCTAACACAACTACATATCAAAATAAGAAATGGCTAACATAAAAATAGCCAATCTATGAGGTCCTCTTCAATAATTGACATATTCAATCTTAGCAATCTTAATAGATCATAATTCAAGACAAAATTTAAAGAGGTGTCCCTAGTACATGATGGAAAGTACTAAACATATAAGTAAGAAAGTTTATCTCACTATATAGTAGGATTTAAGATCACAAGATTTAGGCAAATAGCCTTGATATTTTGGAGAATTTATTTCTCACCACTTTATGTGATTATATATTTTGTAAATATTAGTATTTTTATGGTGAAAAACTAAGAAAAAAAGGGTTATGTGTTCATATTTGAATTACAAACTTATATCATCACCAAAAGAAAGAGGTAAAAAGAGATTTTGTATTAATTACAAGCCTCTAAATGATATAATTCTTCCTTTTAATTACCCAATTCCCCTTAGTGCTGATTTGATTAGAAGGGCTGCTACTAAAAAGGTGTTTTCAAAGTTTGACTACAAGTTAGGGTTTTGGCAAATCAAAGTCAAAGAATCAGATAGGTATAAGACAACATTTTTAGTCTTTTGATGGTTGGAAAACTGACATCATCAAGTTGTTTGTGTTCTTTCCTAATGATGTAATCTTGTGCCCAAGCTCCTAATCCACAAGGAAGTGAATTAAGGTAGTATTGTTTTGTTGTCATATCATGCATTTTGTCTATTGCAACCATATATGATTCAAACATACAATTGTATTCGTCAAATGGTTTCTTACTAATTTGTTCTATGATGATATTTCTAACCAAGATCTTGAAGCCAATAAGATACTACAATCAATGAAATTGAAGAATTTAGCAGAAGAGCTTTTAAATCTATGCTAGCTAGCCTACGGCTTTGCGTACGGGGTTTCTCAGATAGCAGACTCTTAGAGGGAATTGGTAGCTCCTAGAACCTAGGTTGGGATTGGTTGATAAGTCTTTCAATCACAAGGAAACAAATATCAAACCCATTTGCATCTATATGTCTCTCGAATTCATCAACATTTGAGTTGGCTTATGGATAACTTACTCATGCTAGAAATTTAGACGGTGGAAAAATAGTATTCAACGGTCTATATATACATCTACCACCAACTGCAGCATAAACTGAATCAGGTTGTAAAATGACGCCTTTAACTTGCAAAAGTAAGCAAAAAGCTGATTGCACATATTTATCTTCAAGGCTGATAGTAAAATTTGGTCGAACTAACATTCGAGCATCACCTCCTTTACTTTCGTCGAAAGCTTTTGTGAGGCAACCTCTGAACTGACCAATAATGGCTTGATTCCAAACTCTATAACAGGTTTCTATTAAACTAGAAAAGTATTCAACACCAATGTCATAGTTGAAGTGAGGGTGTAAGATAATCTCAACCAAAGAGAAATGTACATGGAAGAACCCTTTTTCTTTCCAACATTTAATATCTTTGGGTAACAAGAAAGGAAGATACACAAGGCAGATACCTATACCAGATACTCTAAGATTTATTTTAGACTAATGCACAGAGTTCATCATTTTAGCCTTGATGCCCTTTTTAGGATATAAATAAAAAAAATTACATCAGGGAATTTAAAATTGATATTTTCATCCACATATTCTTCTTTATCCTGGAAATGATTATGGATTACAGAAGAGAGAGAACTACTTGCATTCATAGATCTCTGACTAGCCATAATGAAGAGTTCAAAACTTACTTGGAATTACAGATCCTTTTGCTGGTACATTTTTTGACTTACTACTCACCCTTCAATTGCCTCTCCTTCAGGTTCACCACAGGATTTACGGTCTTATTGCAGGTCCACAACTACTCACGATCACAATTTTGTTTAGATCAGAACCCTCAATTAATGACTATAAAGAGCTAGTGAAGCAAGAGCCTCTCAAATACCCAAATCAGACCCAAAACAATGATAATAAATACACATACTATTTTGACTAATCTTCCAAACCCCGATGAACAATAAACATCATTATAAATATCATGAACTTGTTGCTCAAGATCAAGCATTATCACATAACATCACAAGGCTCTAATACCAATTTGCAAAATAATATTATTAATAGCAAACTCTCATGTTACATGCATACATGCATACAAATTTATGTTCATCCAGATTGCTCGAAGCGCAGGAGAGAGAATATGTCTGATATGCAGAACTTGGGACTTTCAACTAGACTCAAGACTCCTATCTAGACAACCTATGCCAAGAATGAGGCATCCCCAACAATTTATAGAAGGGGCAGAGCTTGTAACCTCATGGAATATTACAATGAATTTTGGAGTCCATCCATATAAAGATGACACACGCCCCACTTCCTACCGCACTATGGAGTAGAGAGTTGTTAAGCAGTTTGTCGTGAGCACTAACATAGTGGACAATAAAGACATTCACTTTTTGGACACCCGTGAGTGAGAAGGGCCCACTTAACACTCGTAAGTGGATACGAGGATCTTGCTTTTTATGACAGGGTTGCTTCCTATTGTCACATCTTAATGTGGGTGACATCACGTCACAAACAAGCCCATGTGCTAGCCAATTAGAATGGTACTGGATCTAATAATTTGTTAGGTAACCCATGGTAAACTAGCTGCCAATCTTTGGACCGAGGGTTGAAAGCATAATCCATTTGGACAACATAATCCTGAGAGTAGGCACGATCCATTTCAATTCTTTGTGCAAGGGAGGTTGGCTTCAGTCTAATCTCCATATCTTCAATCTTGACTTTCGATCTCCATCTAGCTTCTAGAGGATATAACTCAATTCTTGGGAAATCATATCATGTCCTAGGATAATGAGTTAGATACTGTACCATGGAGCTACACATTCTTCTCCAAAGTTGAGGATGTATGAAGTTTAAAAATTCTACCATGTCAAGATTGAATCTTACTCTAATCAAATCAGTATATTCTTCAAAAATGTCTTGGTCAAAGCTTATCCTAGAAATGAATCCATATTTCAAAATTTTAAGCAAATTTAATTTGCTCTGCTTAGACCAATTCATGCCAAATAAACCTTTTATGTGGATATGAAGTCCATCATTTCCACACCAATGTCTTATTGGAGTTGTATCCAATCCAAGAAGTGCTTTAAATTCCTCTTCTTCATCTGAATCTACTAAACCTTGTCCATGATAGTATCTAATTTGGCATCTTAAGTCAAGAAGCCATTTGTTGAGAAAGTAAGATCCTAATAATAATTGAACAATTTCTTCAGGAAGAGATAGAAGACTTATCCTTACGCCATTACCATCTCTTCTTTAGTTCCTACCAGTTTGTAAGGATCTTTTGACTTCTCAATTTGTAGTTTTACTTGAATATCTTTCAATGTGTCCTTGAGAAGTGTGGTGAGGAAATCTTCATCAAGAACTAAGAATTAATTTGCAGAAAAAAAGGGTTATGTGTTCATATTTGAATTACAAACTTATATCATCATCAAAATTTGAACTATTGTACTATGTACTTCTATCAATAGCTTCAAAACAAAAATAATATTCAAACAAATAAAACCACCTAGTTATTACAAATTATAATAAATATTACCTCAACTTACAATGTAAACTATTATGACCAAAATTCCAAGACTAAACAATAACTCCTAATAAATCATAGCAAAACAAATTTATCAAAATTAAAACATTATTAGCCCTCAAATAAATCTCATATATGGCATTACCAACAACCATATAACCATGAAAATTGAAAGAAACAAAGATTGGTAATATTAGCTATAAAATTCTCCCTTTCCCTAATTATGGTTAGGATTTCCATCCTTAATTATAATCACATTACTCTTTTCACTCAAACACAACTAAAATGACTTGATATCTACATCATCAACATGACTTAAAAGAGAAAGAGCTTTGTTGTAATATGTATTCATAATTGGTTTCTCTTGACAAGGAAACATGCAAATTTCTAGTGTAACATTATTACTTACACTAGTCATATGATATGAAAGGAAGTAGGGTAAAAATTCCTACACTAATATTCTAAGGAGAGTGTTATGCAAATTTTTTAACAATTAAAAAATCAAAAAAAAAAATACCACAACACACGTGTATATCGAGAAAACCCTTTAGAGAGAAAAAACTCACACTCCAAAGTAGCTCAATGTATTATTTAGTAAATCACTATCATAATACACTTGCAGAGAAATCATTTACATGAATACCATCAACCAAAGATCTAAACTAATTCTTACAACTTAAATAGTATCTACAATATTCTACACATAACCTCCATCTCAACAACCTAATACATAGGATTACAAAAATTGAAACCATCAAATGGTAATTAGAAGTTCCCATGATATAAAACCACCCAAAAGTAGCACCCAAATTATTTCTCAAAAAAAGATTCCTTATGATGTGTCATAATATGCATCATGAGTTGGTCCAACAACTTTTTACATTTCCTACACAAACTTTCAAGGGTCATAACTTTTTGTCTAGTGGGCCAATTGGTCCTTTTAAAAAAATAAAGTACTTGAAGATATCTAGGCAATGAGCACCCCATAGGTGGCGCCAAGCAACCAAGAATTCTTATTTTGTCTAAACACTAAGCCTATAGCCCAAAATTTGAGTTTTTCCATTTATACCCAAAAATCACACCTTCTGTAATATTAACATTAAGAGAAAGGTTGAGACATTTTTCCAAATACTCTCCCACTTTTCAAACACTTTGTAAGAGTAAAGAGAGTATTAACACCATTTATCTAATTACTAGGGGTCGAGAGACCCATAGACGTGTAACACCTCCTAAGTTTTCTATGCTCATTGGCTTTGTTAATGCATCTACAACATTCTTCAAAGTTTCAACCTTTTCAAGAATCACCCTCCCATATTTTACCATATCTCGAACAAAATAGTATTGGACATCAATATTTTTTATCCTTGCATGAGGGGATTGGTTCTTTTTTAAACATGTGACACTTTGACCTATCACAATGAAATATAATGAATCTTGCCTCTAGCCCAACATCTAAAACAACCTCTTAAGCCAGATAGATTCCTTACAAGCATGAGTTACTACCATGTATTTTTCTTATGTTTTGGACAAAGAAACCATAGCCTATCACTTACTCATCCAATAGATTGCATCACCAAACATAGTTAAAACATATCCATTGGTGGATCTTTTGCTATCAATATCTCCAACTCAATATGAATCCACAAATCCAAAAATATAAATAGAATGTATGCCCCTATAGGATAACCATGTTAACCTAATGAATACTCAAAGGTACATCACAAATACCTAAAGACCCTTCACTACATCCTAATTGTCCAAGATTAACCATAAATTGGCTAAGGAATCCCACTGCTTGGGTAATGCTTGGTCTTATACATAACATACATCAAACTTCCAAATGCACTAGCATAAGGTACTCTTCTCATATCATCTATCTCATTAGAATACATTGGACGCTATTTAACAAATAAATTTGTCTCCATTGCAATAGGAACACATATTGGCTTACAATATGTCATTTTAAACCTCTCAATCACTAAATTCACATACTTAATCTATCTGAATCAATTGTTTACATTCACTTTATTTATTTTGGCCTCCATCCCCAAGATGTACTTGCCTTCCCCTAAGTCCATCTCAAACTATGTTGAAATTTAAGACTTCAAATCATAAATTAAACCTTTCACATTACCGAAAACAACATATCATCACTATATAGCACAATAATAAGAATACAATCATTATCCACCTTATAATAGATGCAATGATCTAATTTGGATCTCAAAAATCCCAATCTCAACAGAAAACTAAAAGCACCAAAAATTTTGTACATATTAGGATATTTCTAAGACCATTCAAAGACTTTCAAATTATAAACCAAATGTTCTTTATCTTTTTCAATCTAGTACTCTAGATGTGCCATATAAATATTTTCCTCCAATCACCATGAAGAAATGTTGTCTTTCATCCATCTACTCAACCTCAAAATCATATGTTGTAATAAGAGACAAAAGAAATTCAATTGATTCCAACTTTACCAATGGGGATAAAATCTCACTATAATCTATTCCCTCAACCTAGGAATAACCCTTTACAACCAATTTTTCCTTGTACTTCTCAACATTGCCATCAAGCCATATTTTTCTTTTGAAAACCCATTTTCATCCAACAAGATTTTGTTCATTAGGAAAAGGTACTAGGTCCCATGTAGTATTTTTCTTCAAAATATCCATCTCCTCATCCATACCCATAGCCTCCTTTATATTCTTAGGCTCATCAGTATTAGTAATTAAAGAAAAATATATCTCCAATTAGGGGGATCATACCTTTATGGTTGTTGTCTTTGTTGAGTGGACCTCCTCAATAAGTTGAGGAGGAGGTTCTATATCTTCTTCAAAAATATTTGAGCTCTGTTCTTCTTCAAGTCCTTTGTGGGATTTTTGTTTAACCTTCTTGATCTTTGGGGTTAGTTGAACCATATCCTTATTTTCATCCTTCTCTGGTTGTAATACTATGGAAGAAGACTTAACTTCTCTAAAGATAATACCTCTCATATATAAAAATCTCTTAGCTATAGGGTCCCAAATCTTTTATCCTTTCACAAAAGCACCATAGCTAATGAAGAAATATTTTATAGCCTTAATCTCCAACTTTGAGATCTTCTCCCTTAGCACATGTGCATATGCCTTGTAACCAAAGACTTGAAGATATCTCAATGAGGTATTTTTTCCTGATCACAACTCCATAAGTGTCTTATCAACAATAGTTGATGTAGGAGACATATTAAACAAGTAGAAAGCTATGGTAACTAATTTTGACCATAAATTTTGTTCAAGGAAAACCCCACTTAGCATACTCCTAGCCCTCTCCATCAACATCCAATTCATCCTTTCTACAACTCCATTCTATTGAGGGGTAGACAAAGCTGTCTCGTGTCTTTCTATTCCATGGTCCTTACATAATCTTTCAAAATTCATTGAAAAAAAACATTGCCATGATTAATCCTTAAAATCTTAATCTTCCTACCGATCTAATTTCCTACACGAGCCTTAAACTCTTTAAAATGACTAAAGACTTTAGATTTACTTCTAGGTAAATATAACCATGTCCTTCTACTATAATAATCAATAAAGTTATCATAATATACAAATTTAGAAATTGAAGGAACATTAATAGGACAAAATATATCATAATGGATTAAATGCAACATCGTAGAAGATTTATGAGAACTATAGTAAAATTGAATGTAGTTTTGTTTTTCCATATGTACACAATATTTTTAGATATCAAATTCAAGATTACAATCATTTAACCCCTCAATAAGGTTTTTATTTTTCAAGGTCCTTAAACCCTTCTCGCCTATATGACCCATCTTTGGTTCCATAACATCATTTTCTATGTTGGTAGCTTAGTTTTCAAGGCATAAACACCCTTAGATACTTAGAAAGCATGACCATTAGAAGTAGACACAACACACCTCTTTGTTATTGGTTCTAATGGTGAAGGTGAAGATTCTACATATCTCTTTATTGTAGGAATTAAAGAACTATTACATTGAATTATGCATGCATCTAGCTGAAACAAAGTCCAATATAAACACATTAAATAAGAATCATAGCTCCTCTAACCATCTTTCACCCTCCACTCGATAAAACATCCTGCACACTTCCATCATTCAATTTACTAACATAAATTAGGTTTCATGCCAAACTAGGAATATGCAATACACCATTGACCCCCTTAACTCGTCCATTAGGGAATAAAATCAAGAATCTACCATGACTAGTAATATTTAGATGGGAATAATATCCTTCCACCTCCCCACCATCATATTCTTCATATTTGTTAAACCAACCTTGATGTGAGGTCATGTAGAAAGAGGCACCATAGTCTATCAACCACACACCTTCTAATGCATGAGTGTCCAAGGTAGCAACAAAAGAACCACCTTCATCCTAATAGGATCTCTTATTCTCCTTATAATATCTTCTTAGATGTCTAGTTTGTCATAGTTCCAACATTTTTCTTTGAAGTTACCAAGATTTTTGGATCTCCCACAAGATTTAGATGTATACCTATCTTTCTTTCTTCTTTGAGCCTTCCATGAACCACTAGGGTCTCCTTTGATGACTCATAACTCTTCCTTCTCATTTCTTTTGAAAGCAAAGATGAAACCACTTTTCCCATATTGACCTTGGTGGTAGTGCTACCAATGGCTAACAATGTGGTCCCATGAATTTAGCAAAGACCACAATGAAGTCATACACTGATCCTCCTCCTCGATTTTCACTCCCACATAATACAATTGGGTAACTATCATATTGAAGGAATTTAGATGTTTGGCCATAGACCCACCATCCTCTATCATAAGGCTATACAACTTCTTTTGTAGGAAATATTATTCACCAAGTATTTAGCCCAATAAATTTCTCCAAACTTTGTTGTGGTGTCTACTCTTCATGCACATTCAACAACATTGAATATGTATGCATGTAAAATGGATATAATAGGAATATGCATAAAAATAGCTTAAATCCAACCAAATACATGCAAACCTCAAAAGATTGATTATATTATGTTGTTGTTGAAGATTTGAATGTGGTTGCTCATGAATCAATAGAAATTCCAGCAACATGACATTAACATAAAAGATGTTCATCAAATGGGATGGGAGGTCTCTCATTTATAGAAATAAGATGGGAGAAATGGAGGGTTTGGATGCATTCATGATGAATGGCTAGGATTGAATGAGAAGATCAGGTTTGGATTGACATTGTAGTCATGTGACAAGTGTCACATGAGGGATAAGGGCTACATTTAGGGCAATATCCTTATATGGATGGCTAGGATTAAGAGGTGGGACATTAAACGAAGGGCTAAGATGAAAAGTTAGTTTGAATTTTGGGATAAAGGCTAGACATGTGAAGGGGAAACTTGTCATTTGGTGACAAGTTTATATTGTGATCCATGTGAATGGAATCAATGGATAGGATTAAATGATAAGGATAGGGGATAAAGTGGAATTAAATAATGGAAGAAAAGGGTAATAGGCATTAATTAGCCTAAATTAATTAATTAATTAATTTAGCTAGAGGATTTGGGGATAAGGCTAGACTTAATTAAGTAAACATAAAATTTATTTAATTAAAGGTGGGGACTAAGGATAATGGATAAATTAATTAAATAAATAATAAATATTTATTTAATTAAATATTAGGATGAGGGAAAAGGTTAAATTAATTAAATGAGTATTAAATAATAAATATTTAATTAATTAATTAGCTAGGATAAAGTGGGATAAAGGTGATGTGTAAATTGCTACCCGATTCCTGCAGTCTAAAAAAAAAAAAAGGTGATGTGTAAATTAATTAATTAAATATTATTTAATTAATTAATGGGATAGGATAGGCTAAAATGAGGTGTGGTTGGGTTAGAACATTTTTAGGTGTCTACATTTTGCCTCTCTTTGAGATGATGTCGTGACTAAGAGAAGTAACATCTTTTCAAAGAATAAAACATGGTGGATAGGAAAGGGATTAGGACTAGAAAAATGATGACCCAAACACTAGTGAGGATGAGGAATGATGACGAGGAGGTAGTGGTATGCCCCCTCGAGAGGACATGCGGGTTCAAAAAACATGAGTGTGCTCTCAAAATGGATGAGAGGACTTAAAGGATGAAGGATAAAAGAATAGAAGAAAATAGATAAGGATGATGAAAATATGGATGGAGAGGGAGGATGGATGGTCATCATGTTGCAATTATATGAGAAACCTATATTTGATATTGTACTTGACATTATGTACCAAGGAATAAGGAACTAGGATGACAATTTGCCAAGTATGTGATTAAAAAGGTCAAGTACAAACATTTCCTTGTAACACCATGATATGGAAGATGATGATGCCCTTGTGATAATCAAATGAAAAATACCATGAGAAATGCAAACAATGAAAAAACACATAAGCAACAAGCAAGCATGCACAACAAACCAAAAGAAAATAAGGACTATACCCCAAGTCAAGCTGAAAATTGATTGATGATGATGATGGCAACGTTGTTTGAAATTGGAAGGACACATCCCAAAAAAACATGAGGATTAGGAAAGACATATCCCTATGATGATAATGGATTAAAGTGGATCAATAGATTATCAACTGATTTGGATTAAGATCATGGATTGCTTACAAATGATGTACTAGATGGCAAGATTGGATTACATGGATTACGATTGATTGCATCTGAATGGACTAGATTGGGATGGTTGGAGGATGGTTGGGATTGGAAGGATTGAGGATAAATGGATTAGATAAGATAATATTGGATGGAGGGTTGAATGAGATCCAATGACAAGGGAGAACCAAGACAATAAATAATGGAAGTATAGAGGAATTCCATGGATAGGAGAGAGGGCTTTGGATAATGGATGGTGATGGGAAATAAGATGATGGTGGATGGACGATAGGAAGATGGAGCTCCAAGGACTAGTTGCAAAGGACTAAGATGTCCCACACTAGAGGTAGCACAACCATGGATGGAAGATGATGAGTGATGTACGATATGGAAGGATAACACATAAAGGATACAAATGCATTGATATTTGACCCCTAGTTTTATCATGATCAAGGGTGAAAAGAGGGGAGGAATTAGATAGGATATGAGGATGGAAATAGGATAGGGGATATAAGATGGAGAATATAGATAGAATGATCAAGATCAAGTGGGTAGGATATGGATGCATGGATATTTTACCCCTAAGCTTTTCATTAAGATCAAAGATGGGAAGGTTGGATTGATTTGGATAGGATGAGGGATATGTAATGAATGATATGGATAGGATACGAAGGATGTAAGGATATAATGTATGATGTATATGAAGATCCTTAGCCTTGTCAAGATCAAAAGAGGGAAAAGAGGGGATGAATTTAGATAGGATAATGGATAGGAAATGAGGGATAAAGGGGGTGTGGTAGGTAGGATAGCATGGATGAAACTTTCCCCCAAGTGTAGAGTGCAAGAGGGTAAGCCTGTTTTCCAGGTTTTTATCACGGTACCTATCCAAGGCACCACAAGAAGTGGTTTTCACCATTGAACGAATGATTTCTCTTTACTTTTTTATTTTTCATTTTTTATTTTTTCTCTTTTCTCTTTTTTTTTTAATTTTTAAGAATATGATGGATGGAGAAGGATAAGGATATGGATAAGTGGATTTGGAAGATGGTGGATGCATGAAAGGGAGATGAAGGGACTCAAAAATCTAGCTCCATGGATGGTATCCCTTGAAGATGTACTCCATTAGAACATGGACAATTGGAGGTATGCTCATAAACATTGGTAGAATGATGGTAAGGGGGTGAAATTGATGGGAAGATGGTGAGGGATATGGATTTATGCAAAGGATTGGATAAGAGGGAATGAAGGATGAAAGATGGATGTTGGATAATGGATGGGTTGATGGAAGACTTGTAGATGAGTCCATGGAAATGGTTGCAATATCAACCTTGACACACACCTCGAAGGGTGGTAGAATTGTGGAAGAGAAGTGGACTTTGCATTTTGAGGTTTTGATGGAGGAGTGGATGTGGATTTTGGGATATAAGGACCCAAAATGGATGGAGGTGATAAATTATTATTAGATGGGTGGAGGACTTAGAATTGGATGAAGCTTTTAGATAAGCAAGTTTGAATGCCAATTCTGATTTTTATTTGGGATGCATTGATTCTATGAGTATTTTTGGATTCCACATGGTTTTTGACTTTAATTTTTGCTTCATGGGCTTTTGGGATTTAAATTTTTGATTTTAGATCATATTTTTCTTTATTTTTTATATGTATTTTTGATGGGACATGTTGATCCTTTAAATTGTATGGATTTTTGGCTCTATGCATTTGAGATTTGACATCCAAATTGCTTCCAAGAGAAATGGGATTGGTGGATGGATATGAATGATTTGGATGTATTATGGATGGGGTGGTGTAGGTATGTTGGAAAAGGTTCAAGGGTGTGTACCTTTGTTAATCTTGATTAGGGATATGAGGTGATGGATAAATAGGATAATGGTATTTTGGAATAGGAATGTTAGGTGGTGGAATGTAAGGACCCAAGATGGATGGAGGGGATGAAGGACTTTGTTTTGGGACATAGGGACCCAAAATGGATGGAAGGGAAGATGGATTGGGTTTTGAAACATAAGGGCCTAAGATATATTTTGAGGATGAGGAATGTGGACATTTAGATTTATGTGGAGGTATTTTGGATTTAGGATGGGTGGAAGGAGTGCCAATGTCTTGAGCTTGGTATCCAAGGGCATGATATTTTGGATTTTCTTTGATATTAAGGGGTTCTAAGATGCTTTTCTCATGAAGGCCTAACCCTTTTCCTTGATAATGCATAGTTTAATGAATCCTTTTGTCAATGGGATACTTATTGTTCTAGAAGCAAGATGCTAGTCCATTTTGAGGGGGATATGGAATGGATTGAATGATAGGCTCTTGGAGTAGACCAAATTTTATAAAGGTGGATGAACCAAGCTTATGTTTGTGGTTCATGAATGGGATCTTGTGAAGGATTAGGATTATCATGTGATGTAGGGGAAATTCCTATACCTTGGAGGTCTTGAGAGTTAATGGATGAAAATATTTGTTCTTGTGATGGGCTAGGATCATGCCATGGAGGTGTTATGATAGGATCATGATATGAGGTGGATATGTTAGGATCATCAAATGGGTTGGATATGGTAGGATTATGAGATGGTATAGGATCATGCAATACAGTTTATGGACTAAGATTATGGCATGGAATTTAGAGACTTGGATCATGAGATGGTATGGGGTCATGAGATGGAATGGTATCACAAGAAGGAATGGGATCATAAGAGGGAATACTTTGATCTTGACATAAAGGGGGATCTATGATTTCATTCTTTGGATCAACGAGGTCAAGTGAGTGACATGGTTGACTTTGTATAGGTGCTATGAAGGTGGGAAAACATGAAATGGATGAGATGAAAGTGGGTGGAACTAGAAGACTAGGACTAGCATTTGAGGGTGACTTTTGGTTGTCTTTTGATGGCCCACTTTAACTTGGCAATGGGTTGACTAGGATGTGAAGTGCATGAGATATGGTTATGGATGGGTGTTGGTTGAACATGGAAGACATTTTGGTTTCCCTTGTCAATGGAGGGAAAGGATGACATGGAGGCTTAGATGGTGTTTAGGATCTATTGGAATCTACTTATGAGACACATGATCATGGATTTTATGTGATTGTTAAAGTAGTTGACAAGGATAAATTCAACAAGACCTTGAGGTATGAGATGGAATATGGAAGATATGTTAGGATCATCTTGATCTATGGTTTGTTGGTGTTGAATATTGAGGATTGATTGGTATTTAGCTTGACTATGAAGTATATCAAGGTAAATTGAAGACATGGTCATGAGTTTGGACTAATATGGATTAGGTTGGAATGGTGTTAGGTTGATAATGTGATTAGATTAAGATGATGATGAAGGATGATGACAATGAAGGATGTGGATTAAGAATGATGATGGAGATTAAGGATGATAATTGATTGGGAAAGAAGGGTTTTGATGTGGATTATGGAGGGTGATTACAATAATGATTAGGACCTTGATTGGATTAGACAAATTAATTAAGCTTAGGGTCCTAAATGATGAATTAAGAATGGATGTGGATGATTAAGATACTTGGGATGATTTGGATTAGATGATTGGGTATTATTAGGATAAGATGGATGATTAAAAAGATTAGGGAGATAATTAGGATGATTATAAATGATTAGGATGGGGTGATAAGGATTATTATGAATGATTATGATGGGTTGATTAGGATTATAATGGTTATGGATGATAAGGACAAGGTGATTAAGATGAAAATGAATGATTATGATGGATACTTGTATAATTAGGATGAAATGAGAAATGGTTAGGATGGAAAGGAATGATTAGGATTAGAAGAGATGATTAGAATGAAGGGTGATTAGGAGGAAATGATTAGGATGAAGGGTGATTAGGATAAAAAAAAATGGATGATTCGAATGATTAGGGGGATAATTAGGATGAGAAATGATGATAATGATGGAAGGGTATGATTAGGATGGAATTATTGAGAGGAGGTAACTATGATGAATAGGGATGTAATGATTGGGATGGAAACAAATGATTAAGATAAGATGAAGGAAGAATAAGATTAAAAGGGGTAATTAGGATGATTGTGAAAGGTTATAATGATTATGGAAAAATGATTAAGTGGAATTAAGATGAGAAGGGATGATTATGATGGATAATTGATGATTAGGATGAGGAGGAATGATTAGGATGGAAAGGACTGGTTAGGATGAGGTGATTAAGATGATTCGGATGAGAAGAGGGATGGTTATGATGACTAGGATGAGATGATTGGTTTGACTTGGATGACTAGGATAGGATTATTAGGATGGAGAATAATGATGGTAAATTTGACTTGGAGATGGCGTGGATAGCTTGACTTAGAGGACACCTATATTTGTTTTTTTTTAAGTGTTTTCTAATGTTTTTGGGTTTTTGACTTTTTTTTTGTTTTTTTTGAGTTTTCTTAATTTAGATCTTGAATACACATTCACACACACAAGACAAGATTTGATGCAAGATGTAATACAAATTATTATGATAAGAAGACACTTCCAAGCACAAGAACAACCTAGCAATTATTCAAGTGGGTAGATTGGCCAATGATCTTAAACTAAGATGCATAAGGATCTAAGGACGTCCTCTATATACCTTAAAGGTATGTGAGACCTAACTCTATGAATTTGAAAGGATAATAATGCCAAAAAGTTGAGAGGAGAGGTTAAACCACACTCCACCTTTACTTACCAAAGGTATAAAGTTCTTTGGGGTGTAGCCAAGATTGACAAGATTCACTTCCAAGATATGTGTCTTTCGATTCACCCTCGCTATTTGAACTCTATCAGAACACTAGAGTTGAGATCATCCCCTAGAGTGATCACTTTTGTAGGTAGGCCTTCTAATAAGGTTACACAAAAGTGATGCAAATAATGCTTTTGATCTCCAATATCATATGATAATGCAAGGAGAGAGCACACGCATGTATCTGGTCACACTTGAGCAATGTTCATTAACCTTAGAAATTAAAATGTGTGATGTGAAAATGAGAGTTTTGAAGAGTAATTTTGATTCCAAAGATCATATGGAAATGCAAGGGAAGAGAATACACACCTCCAAGCACAAACAAGATCACCAAGAAATGCAAACACTTGTTCTTTTTAAGCCCAAATTGAAAGTGTGAATTTGAAAAGACATTTGTTCTTTTTAAATCCAAATTGAAATGTGATATTTTAAACAAGATTAAGATAAAGATAGGCGTTGAAAAGTGTGCACCTAGATTTTCTTTAGCTCAAATTTTTATCCACTTGATCCAATTTTCCCTTTGAATATTTTATTTTTTTGCACATTAACAAAACCAACAACAAAGCAAAACCCTAATAAGGTAATTGATCACTAATAGTAGAGGGTTAGATTAAAACAAAAAAAAAAAGAACTCAGATCTGATATGAAAATAAAACTCTTGCAAAAATCAGAAAATAATTTGTGATGCAACAAAATAGATGTATATGAAAAATATGCTCGTCACTAGAATGTAATTCCAATTTTTTTTCACCTAGTCAAAATAAATCTAATTTTTAAAAATTCTTTTGGCACCAAAAATAAAAACACAAAGAACCAAACCCTATTGAAATTTCAAGAGCTTTCCAAAAATGTAAAAAAAATTGAAAAATTTGTTGATTTGCACCTAAAATGTGGAATTATGGAAAAACCCTAATTAACAAAGATTCAATTTTTTTTATCACTATTTTTAGCTCAAAATAAATTTGTATAGAACATACTCCACTAAAATTTTAAGAGAATTCCAAAAATGCAATTTAAAAAAAAAAATTGCTTATTTGCACTCAAAAATATAGATTTATGAAAAAACATAAAATCATCATAAATCACCCAAAAATAATGATATGACCTTAATTTTTCTGCTATAGCTTCCTTAGATGATCCATAAACTTTAGATTAAATCCCATGCAAAACTTCATGGCCATTTGAAAGATATGGTGAAATATTTGAAAGCTATGGTTTTGTCTGAAAATGACTCAAAACTTGAAAAAATCAAGCTAGATCAAGTGAAGCGGGTCCAACTCCAAAATTCCTCAAAATTTCTTAAAATCTTGAGCCAAAAATAAATTAGGGGGTTCATGTTGGGTTCACAAAAATGTATGCATTCATGATGAATGGCTAGGATTGAATGAGAAGATAGGATTTGAATTGAAACTTTGTAGTCATGTGACAAGTGTCACATGAGGGATAAGGGCTAGGTTTAGGGCAACATCCTTATATGGATGGCTAGGATTAAGAGGTGGGACATTAAATGAAGGGTTGAGATGAAAAGTTAGTTTGAATTTTGGGATAAAGGCTAGACATTTGAAGGGGACACTTGTCATTTGGTGACAAGTTTAGATTGTGATCCATGTGAATGGAATCAAGGATAGGATTAAATGGATAAGGATAAGGGATAAAGGGAATTAAATAATGGAAGAAAAGGGTAATGTACATTAATTAGCATTAATTAATTAATTGAGAATTAATTAATTTAGCTGGAGGATTTGGGGATAAGGCTAGACTTAATTAAATAAATATAAAACTTATTTAATTAAAGGTGGGAATAAGGATAATGGATAACTAATTAAATAAATAATAAATATTTATTTAATTAAATATTAGGATAAGGGAAAATGTTAAATTAATTAAATAAATATTAAATAATAAACATTTATTTAATTAATTAGCTAGGATAAAGTGGGATAAAGGTGATGGGTAAACTAATTAAATAAATAAATATTATTTAATTAATTAATGGGATAAGACATTGATTGAAATTTGAGAAAAGATGGCGTTCGCGTGCTCTGCAAGCCGAGCTAGGGCGACCGTGCCCTAGCTCGTTCTCTGTGTGTTGCTCACTTCTGTGTTGTGTGGGGGGTTTTTTGAAGCTATCGGGGTTGTGGTGGTGGGGTTTTTTTCTTTTCTGGAGGCCTTCTTACTGCCATTTGGGTGGCTTGTGGGTGGAAGGGTTTTGATCCTTCCCTTGGGGTCTTTTCTTTTTTTCCATTTCTTGCAAAAGTGTCTTGGGGGTTTGCATGCCTACTGGGGATCTTGTTTTTTGCTATGCCGGGTGGGGAAACATCTGGGGCTAGCCCCAAATTGGATTTCCGATCAGCATTTGGTTCAAAGCCTTCGGCGCATGGAGTGAATGTTTTTGATAATACGTTATTCTCTTCAAAGATGGAGATGAATGATCTAGGATCGGTTAGTGGTTCCCAAATAACGAAGATTAATGGGTGTTTGGAAAGATGCAAAGAGCGACCGAAGTTGATTATCCCGATGGAAATGCTTGCAGATGATATTGAATACTATTCAAGGCACTCTTTTTATTGCAAGTTCATGGGTTTGAGAGTCTCGCTGCAATTTTTGGAATCCTGGGCTCAGCGGACTTGGATGCCGGAGGGGGAGATGGAGATTAGGCTCCTTGCGAACAACTTTTTTATGGTCTCTTTTGATTGCATGGCAGATCGGAATAAGGTCTTCGAGGGTGGCCCCTATTTTTATAACCAGGTGGGTTTGTTTATCAAGCCATGGCATGCTGGCTTCAACCCGACTGAGGCAATACCGAGTCGGATCCCAGTTTGGGTTCGGTTGTCGTGGTTTCCAGTTGAGTGTTGGCGGGATGACGTGTTGCATTTGGTGGCTTCAATGCTTGGTAAACCTGTTGGGTCTTCACAACAGACACAGTATAAAAAGGTAATGACTTTTGCTCGTATCTGTGTAGAAATTGATTTAAGCAAGCCACTGCTAGATTCTGTTGAAGTGAGTGTTGGATCATATACTTGGGTGCAACAGCTAGATTACGAAACCCTAGGGCTAAGCCTGTGGCACCCCAACCTTCTCATCCTTCTCATAATCCACCTAGGACTGATAATGGTAAGGAGCCTATTCCAGGTGATGGTAATGGAGATGATGGTTATGTCCCTATCAAGGCTTGCAATAAGAATCGGGGCCAGAATCGGACCTTGAGGGAGAGGCAGGATGGTGAAACTTTTAATAGGTCTGAGGTGTTGGATGATCTCAGCCAAGAGGAAGTGAATTCGGGGTTGCTGAACTTGGATCAAGGAAATTTGGGTACAAGATAGGATGGGCCACCATTGGAGGCCATGCAGGTTGTGCAGGAGATTGGGGTTGGGCAGATGGATACAGATCAATAATTGATTGTCCAGACTGAACAAGAATCTTCTATTAGAGCTTCAAAGAGTGGTGGAGGTGGCTCCCCATTGCCCCTAAAAGGAGGCAAGGATGTGGGGAAGAGCTCTTTGGCCTCCTCTTGTTTGGGTATTCAGCAAAATGAACTGAAGAAAGGGGTTGGTGACAGGACTTCCAAGTTGGGAAGGAAAAAGGATATGGAGAAGATTAAATTAACTGGGGAAACATTGGTGGAGTCGAGGTCAATCAAGACTCTAGATTCACATTTTTCATGCCCCCAGAAATGATTTTTCTCTCATGGAATGTAAGGGGCTTGAACAGTGGCCCTCGACAAAAAGTTATCCGTGCTTTGGTTAGGAATCATTCTCTGGATGTTCTTTTTCTTCAGGAGACTAAATTATCTGTAGATAATATGTTGGCCATGGCTCCTAAGTTGTGGAAATATGGTGAATGCCAGTGTGTGGGGGCTCTTGGTGCTTCTGGAGGGGTGGCTTGCTTTTGGAACCCTCGAAAGATTTTCCCTCTCTGGTGGATGTCCTCTAGATCCTATATATCCCTAGTCACCTCTTGGTATGAGACTAGTGAGTGTATTCTCCTCTCTAATGTGTATACTCCTGTTGAGTTTCTGGGTAAACAAATTCTATGGTCCCATCTTCATTTTGTTAGTAGCTTAGCTCCTTACCATCTGTGGGTTATGGCTGGCAATTTTAATGCTATTGTGGAGTTGTCTGAGAAAAGAGGTGGAATTCCTAGGTTGGAGCCTTCTGCTCTGTTATTTAGAGATAGCATTTCTAAATTAAATCTTATTGATGTTCTACCAAGTAATGCTTGCTTCACTTGGAATAATAGGAGAATTGGTGAGAGTTGTGTTGTTGAGAGGCTGGATCAATTCTTGGTTTCCTGTTACTAGGTTGGAGACTTATGGTCCACTCGATCTGAAATTCTTGATTGGAGAGGTTCTGATCATTGGCTTATTAAGCTTAGTATTATCTCTACTCGGGGGCCTCGTTCTCCCTCATTCAAGTTCCAGCTTATGTGGTTACGAGATCCTACTCTTCATGAACATGTGGCTGAGTGGTGGCAGATTGGTAGACCAACTTTTGGTACGACAATGTACACATTCTCCAAGCTTCTTTATTTTGTCAAATATCAGCTTAAAAGGTGGAATCGACGATGTTTTGGTAATATCTTTCATGCTAAGGTTGCTGCCTAGGAGGAGTTGAATAATATTACATGGTTGATTCGTGAGAATGGGGCCTTTGAGGATCTTCTAAGGGAGGAGGCTAAGACTCTGAAAGTGGTTGAGGAATTTGAATTGCAGGAAGAAATCTATTGGAAGCAAAAGGCCTGGGTTGAATGGTTACAGGAAGGTGATAAAAACACCGCCTTCTTCTTCAATTTTGTGAAGGACAGGAGGCATGGTAATTCCATTCCTATTATGGTGAATGATAGGGGTGAACGTCTTGCCTCATTTCAGGAAATCTCTGTTGAGGCATCTCAGTATTTTGCTACTTTATTTAGGGAGGATTCATGAGGGGGCTCTGTTGAGGAAGCACAGGTTCTTTCTTGTATTCCTCAGTTGGTTTTCAGGGAGGCGAATGAGTATCTGATGAAAGATATCTCTCTTGATGAGTTGGAGGGGATTGTGTTTTAGATGAAGAGGGGTAAAGCTCCTAGTCCCAATGGTTTCCCGATTGAATTTTTTCAGGAATTCTGGGATATCATAAAGTTGGATCTTCTGGAGGTTGTCCTTGAGTCCTAGAGGAATAAACAAATGCTTTGTGCTTTGAATTCCACCTTCCTTTCTCTCATACCCAAGTGTGAAGGGGCTGATAGGTTATCTCAGTTTTGACCTATCTCTCTTTGCAATGTGGCTTATAAAATCATTTCAAAGTTATTGGCTGAGAGATTGAAGAAGTGGCTTAAAGTGATGATTTCAAAGGAACAGAGTGGATTTGTGGTGGGTCGACAGATTCTTGACGGGGTTGTCATTGCTACTGAGACCATCCACGCCATGGACAACTCCCATGAGAAGGATATGTTCATTAAGCTGGATATGGCTAAGGCTTATGATAGGGTTAGATGGTCTTTTTTGTAGAAGATCCTTATTTCTTTTGGTTTTGGTGAGGAGTGGATCCAATGGGTCATGAGCTGTGTCACGTCAGTTTCCTTCTCAGTTTTGATAAATAGAGATCATTTTGAACTTTTTGGTGCCTCAAGGGGTTTGCGCCAAGGGGATCCTCTTTCTCCGTATCTTTTTCTACTTCTTGTGGAAGGCCTTGGACGTTTGTTGAAAAGAAGGGTGGAGCTTGGCATCATTCAGGGTTAGCGATGGGGTGGAGACTTGCCTCCGCAATCTCATTTGCAATTTGTTGATGATACTGCCTTGATGGGGATGGCTACTATTAGGGAAGCTACTAACTTGAGGCAGGTGTTGGACATATATCTTGTTGCTTCAGGACAATTGATTAATGAGGAGAAGTCTTCCATATTCTTCTTCAATACGTCAACCCCCATACAGAGAAGAATTGCTAATATCTTGAGGTTTCAGATAGGGGTTCTCCCTTTGACGTATCTGGGTTTCCAAATTTTTATTCGCCATCTTCCCAAGGGTTCTTGGTAGAATATTATTGATAAGCTTCATGCAAAAGTTAATCATTGGATCCATAGATGGTTGTCTTTTGCGGGGCGGGTTCAGCTTCTCAAGTCAGTGGTGCAGGCTCTCCCTACCTACAGATGTATGCTTCAGGTGGCTTTGATAGGTTTTCTGAGGGAGTTGGATTCTCTTGAAAGGTAGTTCTTATGGGTGGGAAGTTTGTCATCTTCCAAGTGGAGCTTGGTCAGGTGGGATGTTGTGTGCAACCCAAAGCAATTTGGTGGTCTTGGTCTTCAACAGTCTGCGTTATTTGGAGTGGCTATGGCTGCTAAGCTATTTTGGAGATGGTGTGTGGAACAGGATTAGTCGTGGGCCAGGATATTATCTCATAAGTATTTCCTGGGGATTCCACGACAGGATCTCCCTCATTACCCTCTTGAGGGGAAAGGTTCAGTGATTTGGAATACTCTTCAGAAGGGTGCAAAGCTTATCAAGGAAGGTTTATTTTGGATTTGTAGACGGGGAACTAAAGCTCTCTTCTAGTCAGATTCTTGGGATGGATTCCCTCCACTTACTTCTCAGTTCCCCAACCTACTTCCTTTGTGCCAAAGATTTCTCGAGGCTGGCTGGGCTAGGGTGAGTGACTTCAAGTCTGTTGCTTCTTTTGGTCAGTTGGAGGTAGCTCATTAGAAGGATCCCACAGAGTGGCCAGATTTGGGACTTGCGAAAGAAAGTGTTGAGCTTCACAAGATTATTCATAGTAGGAGTTGTAGTTCTCTTTTGGAAGAGGATATTCTTGCTTAGACCCATAATCCTAAGGGGGTTTACTCTGCTGCTTCTAGTTATTAGGTGTTATTGGCTCAGAAGCTAACTAGGGCAGAGGTTCATTGGTGGAAAAGGGTGTGGAATAAACTCTCATGGCCTAAATGCAACTGCTTTGTTTGGACTTTGGCTTGGAAGAGGTGCTTGACCTGGGATAACATTCGTAAACAGGGATTTCAAGGACCTTCAATTTCTGTTTTGTGTGGGGGAGCGGAAGAGGATTCTTTGCATTTGTTCTTTCGGTGTCCCTTTGTTGTGCAGCTTTGGCATTGGTGGTGGGAGGTGTGGAAGCTTCCTTGTATTCATGCGTGCTCTTTGGTTGAATTTTGGGATAGTATGGGAAGACCTCCTTCTATGGCTTCCTTTTTATAGGAAGTTTGGTTCGTGGGCCCTACCTTTCTGATTTGGCAGATTTGGCTAGAGCGGAACCGCCGAATTTTTCATGATCAGAAGTTGGTGGGTTAGCAAGTTTGGATGCGTATGCTAGGAATGGTGGAGGAGTTAGTTTTAGCTAAATGTGATGTGGTTTTCCCCTTGGAGAGAGGTGATGCTAAGTTGGTGGCTAGATTGGGTCTTCAAGAAATTCATTCATCTTTTGTCAGTTCCAGGAACTGTAGGCATGGGAAAAAGAGGGTTCAACGGGTTGGAAGGTGGTTACCTCCTCCCAATGGATTTTTAAAGATCAATACTGATGGTTCTTCTAGGGGAAATCCTGGGCTTGCTGGAATTGGTGGGGTTGGCAAGGACTCAGCTAGGTCGGTGATTTTTCTGTTCTTTATACATGAGGGGGTGAAGACTGTTAACTTCATGGAGGGTCTAGCGATTCTTCATGCTATTGAGAGGGCCCTTGCTTTGGGATGGAGAAAGGTTATATGTGAAGTTGATTCATAGATTTTGATTAATCTCTTGAATGAGCGAAAGATATCTGATATAAATTGGCAGTTGGCTTCGGTGGTTCAGCGGATTCTTTAGGTTAGTTCTCGGATGGAGGTGGCATCCTTTGTTCACATCCCAAGGGAGTGGAATCGTGCTGCCGACTACTTGGCCAAATGGGCCTCTGAGCATGATAGTGGTTGGAAGGTTGAGGATTGGGATCAAGTTAAACCTAAGTTGCATCTGGATTTGGACTGGTTCTTGGAGGAGGATAGGAGGATACATGGGGATAGTTGATGTGGTTTTATGTTGTGGGGTTTTTGCCTTGTTTTCTGGGGCTGGGTCCCTTGGTTATTATTGTAATGCTCTTTTTTGATTTCTAATAAAGTTTTTACCCCTTTGTTTTCAAAAAATAAAAAATAAAAAATTAATGGGATAAGATAAGCTAAAATGAGGTGTGGTTGGGTTAGGACATTTTTAGGTGTCTACAGAATCAACCAAACTAAGTCTAATAAGACCCTTTTCCTTTTTATCCATCTTGTCCTAGTCTTCTTGTGATGTAGTTGGAGGTTTGGATCCAAATACTATAACCCATAGATCTCGGTCTATGACCACATCCTCCATCTTGAGCTTCCATAACTCAAAGTTTATGATTGAGAGATTCTTTATCTCCATCCTTGATGTGCTTCCATCTCTTCCTACAATAACATCAAAACCCTCTTTATGCAAGCTCCCATGTAAATGAATATTAGTACAAAATCTCTACCCAACACCTAGAATATGATGTGATTAGGCTCTAATACCAAATGAAAGGAAGCAGGGCATGCAAAAATATTTCCTACACTAATATTCTAATGAGAGCATTGTGTAAATTTTAATATTTAGCAATTATAAAAAGTAGAAAACGTATTTAGTAAAAAGTAAATAATAAATACCATAACATAGTTGTACATGGGGAAAACCCTTTCAAGAGAAAAACCCCATACTCCAAAGTAGTTAAATATGTTATTCAATAAATCACAATTGCAATACACTTGCAGATCAAGCCTTCACAAGAGTAACACCAACCAAAGATCTAGAGGAATTCTTACAACTTAAAAAATATCTAAAAAATATACACACAATCTCCATCTTAAGCACCTAATGTATAGGAGATACAAAACCTAAAACCATCAAATGATAATTAGAAACCCACGAGCTAAAACTACCCAAAAGGGGTGCCCAACTTATCCCCCAAACAAAGATTCCTTATGATGTGTCATAATACATATCATAAGTTGGTCAACATATGTAACTCCCTTTTACAACTCTTTTGCACATCCAATAACTTTTACATTTCCTACACAAACTTTTCGAGGCCATAACTTTTGATACAGTGGGCTGATTAGACCCATTTTTTAAAATTGAAGTTCTTGAAGATATTTATACAACAAGCACCCTTGTTGGTGTTGCCAAGCAGCTAGGAATTTTTATTTTGTCCAAAAACTAAGTCTATGCCTAAAAATTAAAAATTTCTATCTTATACCCAAAAATCACACTTTTGTAATATTAACATTAGGAGCAAGGTTGAGACACCTTTCTCAACATGAAATTATGCAAGGAAAAAAATCTTCATAAATGTAGGCTTTGATAACTTCTTGGTATTATCTATAATATCATCTTGTGAATGTTTTTTCCATTTCTTTTAAGTTGTTTATTAATTTAGTCAACACTTCAATATTTTATGAATGTTGCTTTTCATTTTTTGCTTCTTAATCATATCTATCTTACCAATTCCAAAAAAAAAAAAAACTTGAATGACCATGTCATGAATAAAAATATCCCACTCAAAAGACCATTAGAGTTTTGTTTATCCTAAAAAGGATACATATGTTGTGACACAATGGTAAATTTAGGGTTAACAACATCAATAGTGGCGTGAAACTCAACATAAGATAGGGTGATAACTTGACCTTATATTGGTAGTGAGGATTAGTTTTTGATCAAAATCATGGGCTATCTCATAAGATAGTGAACCATAAATCTAGTACTTAAGTGCTTGAAAAAGGATGGTATTATATTCATGATGTTAAAATAAGCACAATTTATGCATTGTGATTATCTCTTACGATTATATTGGGTTGTCATCAATATTGAGTTAATACAATATTCTTCAATAACATTTATGCATGCCCCTCTTATAGAGATTTCAGTTCTTTGTTTTATACATGTATGAAGGATAGATCAATTTTCATAAGTGAGATCAAATTGTTGTTCTCAAGGAATCTTTTATAAATAATTCAACCCAACTATATTTAGTTTGCAATAAATCTTAAGCTTTGTTGAAGATTGAAATTGTATTGTTATCACCATTTAATAGTTCATTTCAAATGACTCTTTCACCTTGTAGTCTATTTCAAGATTTTTGGAGCAATTTAGTTAAGTGTAAATTAAAATCCAAAGCTTACATAATTTTTTTGGTCAACTTACAACTTTGTAACACTTCATTTCCTAGATTAATAATTATTTTAGAGAAATGGACCAATTGATACATGAACATTTTTTTGGAATGTGATCATATTGCAACTAATATATAGCTTTTATAATTGTGTTCCCATTAGTTTAAACATTACATAAGATTCAATTATTATATTATATCCCTAATACTATATAGCCCATCTCTAAAATTGGTCCATGCGACACAATTTTAGTTTAAAGCCCATCAATTTACACAAATATATCATTTCATTCTTAACAAAAATACAAATTTTATTTGCCCTCTCTTATTTCTATTGAATGTCATGATACTTTTACATTTATTTCTATTTTTGTTATAAATCCAACATAATTCGCATATTAGTTAGATTTATCTTTAATTGTTTTGATTTTTTTTATATCAATCTTAAAATTCATATAAATAATTAATATTAAAATGCAAATCACAACCTTAATTTTTAATAATATTCATAATAATGATATAATTAATATCTTTTAAAATTTAAAAATATAAGTCATAATTTTTTATTAGTCGATAGGCTACATATAGTGTGAGATTTGAGCCTAAAACAAGTCTCATGCCAACAAACCACTGTTGAGTCATCGAAAAAAGTTTTAGTTACTGTTTAATGGTAAATTGATTGCCATTTAATAGTAAAATCCTCCAAAATATCAGGTGAAAGCCTCCAAAATCTCACTTATCAAAGCTAGATACATATTGATTTTCCAATTGGATGGGAACATTCTATTTCCATTTACAATGGTTTTTGTCATCAAAAAACAAGTTTTAGTTAAACTGTTTAATGGTAAATTGGTTGCCATTTAATAGTAAAAGCCTCCAAAATATCAAGTGAAAGCCTCCAAAAACTCACTTATCAAAGCTAGATACATATTGATTTTCCAACTAGATGGGAACATTCTATTTCCATTTACAATGGTTTTTATCAATTTGATGACAACTTTTTTTTATTTGCATTGCTTTATGTTTTAAATTTGTATGCAAATATCTCAAAATCACATAATACTTAATTTATTTAAGAAAAAAATCTAGATTTGTCTAAGTTTATTTCATTCCATTATTTAGCACTTATTATTAATTGTTTAATCTAGCCACATACAACTAGAATTTCTAGCACATGACATCTATACGTACCCATGCACAAACACATACTCTCTAACATATTAACATACATATAATTTTTTATCACGTAATTGGTGTAATCCTTGAACTTGCTTTAGATGTAAGTGCTGGTAATAATTTTTTTACTTTAATTTGTCAAAATCATTATAACATACTTAAATATAATAAATACTAATTAAATAAAAAATAAATATTTATAAATTATCATTCCTAAAATAAAAATTAATAAAAATTAAATAAATAGAAATCACTAATCGCAATAAAAATAATGTAATTTATACTAATGTGAATAAAAATAAATGTAAGTTTTGTTAGTTATAGTGTTTTGGTATTGTTAATTATTTCTTTGCATGACCTAACTCTAACCCTAACTCAAACCCTAATTCTAACCCTAACCCTAACCTTAGCAATAAATTATAAACCATTATCCTAATCCTAGACCTATATCTAACCCTGACTATGGTCGTAACACTATATGTCATAACCCTAACCTTAATAATAAAGAATTGTAGAGTGACATTACAAAAAAAAATATAATTAATATTGGGAATAAGATTTGAAATAAAGATATTAGATGAATAAAATTTTGGAGCATTATATCTATTAATCATATTTTAGTGATTTTTATTAGTAATATTTTATTTATTTATTTTTGCTTGGTAAATCACTGCTAAGGGGCAGTGCCCTATATTGCTTCCAAAAAAGATTACATAGGTTTGCATATTCTTGTCGTGTACAAACATTCATAGAACTCCACCCTGACACTAGACTCGACATAGGCCATGAAACAAAACAACCTTTGCAGAAACTTCATTGTAACCATACCCTACCCTTTCATCTGTTTTACAAAATGGTTGTGAAACAAAATGCCTGAAAGCCAGACTCGAGACTGACTCTTACCCTTAGATTTTCTATTCATAAAAGGTTAACAAACTAATAGTAGAGTAACACAGAAATATGCTTTACACAACTTGCCTTCGCTTAGTCATCGTCATCCTCTACTTCCTCTTTTTGTACTCCAAATAGTTTGTGATCATTGGGCAGTTTGCATCACACACAAGGTGTGCAGGGTTGTTTGCCTTTGTCTCTAAGTCCCTGCCGTCACTCGCCACCCATTCTTTGCCCTTTCCAAGCTCCCAATCTTCATCATTGTCTGCTACCACCTTGCCAGCCAACCCCTCCTCTTTCAAATACTTCTACACCCAACCCTTGGGTGGAGTTTTCAGCATCCTTTCCACCATGAGCAAGAACATTATGCTTCATTCCTTTTCATCCCACAACTTTGCTAGCACCAACAGGTTGAGTGACCTTACCAATAGAAATTTCTTTACCTCTGCTCCATTCTCGAATGACATATAGTAATTTTGCAACATTGGAACTAGAAAATTGTCATCCACATTAACAAGGGATTTGTCTCTCTCCAAGCATGGCATGAATGAAGAACATCTGACATAATTTCTTGCTCTTTGCCTTGGACACTCCCGCATGCAATAACATCACCAAGAACATGGCCGATATGTTTGCATTTTCCCTGAATCTTTGTTGCGCTAGCAGGAATTCCCTCTCTAGAATTTTCTTGGTCACCTAAAGGACCAAGGGATGGGAGGAGACCAAAATCCTTTTTAGCCTTTTATCCGTAATCTCACCATGGAAGGATTGTTGTTGCTTTGTAGTGTTCAAAAATAGGGGGGTATCAATTGTGCTTCTCTCATAAATCACTAGCTCAACTTCATCTTTACTTATACAACTACCACCTTTGAATTTTTAAAGAGAAATGGCCCTACCCCATCATAATGTTGATATTGGTGGCCATGACATTTGAATCATGCCATTAAATTTGCAAGTTGGCCAAAGGATACAAATTTTATTGCCATCTTATGGTCATGTAGTGCCTATCACTTCCCCTATCTTGGAATTTGTTACCATGCCCTGCGCCTTTCCTCATATTTATGGTTGTTGTCTCATCAAACCTTACAATGTCAGATCTGACCATTATTATGATACGTGCCCTTTCCACTGTCGATTTGTCCAGATCATCAGCTATGTCATTCCTCCTATTTGTGTTTTAGTGTCCATCATCCAAGAATATTCTAGTCTATCCCTCGTTTTGATTACGTGTCCCTTCTGCCGCTGATTTGGCCAACTCATATGCCATGTTTCCCTTCTCGGTATATGTGACTTACTTGGAAGGATTCAAATTTCTCTGTTAATTGTTTGATAGGATGAAGCAGGTGGTTGAGTTTCCAAATTGGTGCACTATTCCTTAGAATCACGTTGAGTGTAATAAGGGATTCTCCCTCCAAATGGATGCATTTCACACCTAATTATAGGTCGAGTTGAAATCCTATTAGTGTTGCTCTAAATTATGCTTCATTGTTAGTGCACGTCCATAGAAAAATGGATTTCTCTACTAAAATATTGCCTTGTTCATCACGAGCTATACATCCAACTCCCCTCGGTCCTGGGTTACCATGAGAGGCTTCATCCAAATTAATTTTGACCCATCCTTGCTCTGGTGCCACTCATTTCACCTCTTTTATTTTTTCTTTGTGTAGATTGGATCCATTGCCTCTGTAGAGTAATGGAGGTTTCAAGCCACTAAATAGTTTCATCATCTTGTCATCCCAGCTGGAGAAAATTCTTTGCTTGATGGCCTTGCTGTGAGCATCTTCATTGATGAGTTTTGTGATTTCCCCTTCAATCTTGGCACATAGCCCTTTTGCCTCCATTTCTTTACCTTGAAAGATGATCCTATTCCTCTCCTTCCAGATTTCCCATATGAATATGGATGGAGTCACCTACCAAATACCGCCAAACACCAATTTTTTGTTTTGTGATGGCCACATCTTGAACCAAGTCTCAATGTCAGACGACAGGGGACATTGCAAATTTAATTTATACTTGACAACCACATATGGGCATGCCAAGAGTAAATGGTACGCTGCTTCATTACTACTTTTGCACATCACACATCTTCCAGGGCCTTGAATTCCAAATGTTTCTATCCTATCCTCTGTGAAAATTCATTTTGAATTGCCAACCATGAGAATGCCCCTGCTTTGGGGAGGAAACTTTTTCCCCAGATTATTTTACATGGCCAATCTTGCCTTGCAATGGCCAATTCTTTGATTTTGTACCCAAACTTTACTTTGTAGGTGCATGTGGTCAATCCACACCACCAAACGACATCCCCCTCATTGGAGGGGTTAAAGTGTTTATTTTTGAGAATTTCTACCAGGGTGTCTTTCTGAGCTTATGGAGCATTGATGTCCTGAAGAGAGTTCCAATTCCATCTTGCTACTCCATCCCAGTGATGAATTACCTTCCCATAATTATAGACCTTGGATACCATGAGTCACTCCAAAAGGATGCACTTCACCCATCCCTAATCTCCCAGGTGACATGCTTGGTCACTATGTCCCTGCATTCCAAAATGTAGTTCCAAACCATAGAGCCTTTCGGGGGTGCAATCGTAGTCTGGGGTCATCCGAGTCCAAGTACTTCCTTCTTAGGATTCTTACCCATTTTTGTTCTCCTCTTGCATATAGGTCCCATACCATTTTTTATTCCATTGCATGGTTCATTATTGTTAGTTGCTTTAGTCCTACTCCACCTGCCTCCTTTGGAGAGCAAACTTTGTCCCAAGCTACAAAAGGGAATTTTTGTTGCTCCCCCATGCCACTCCAAAAGAATTTCCTAAAAATCTAGTTGAGGGTCTCCTCTATTGCTTTGGTAGCTTCATACATGACATTGAGTAGACTGGAATAGCAGATAACATTGACTTTACCATTAGGAGTCGTCCTACCGAAGATAGCCATTTCCCTCTCCAAGTCCCAAGTTTGCTTTTGTAGTTGTTTATTATATTTTCCTAGTAGCATTTTTTGTTGATCCTTGCAAATAGAGGCATGCCCAAGAAGCTCCCAAGGGAGTTGCCACCTTCAAATTTAGGATTTTTGCTAGGTCTCTTTGCAGACTTGGTTGCATGTTGAGGAAAAAAACTTTAGATTTTCCCCAACTTATATTTTTCCTAGATGCCATGTAGTAATCATCTAGGAAGGTCTTGATCACCCTAGCTTCTCTCCTACATGCTATCCCAAACAAGATGGTGTCATCTATGAATTGTTGGTGCGTAGTGGGTTCCATACCATTTACTACATGTACTCCAACCCATTTTCCCTCTCTCCTCAAGGCCTTGATGCCTCTTCCTAATTTTTTTCCATGATTATGAATAGGAAAGGTGAGAGGGGGTCACCTTGTCTTAAACCCATTGATGATGCAAAGAAGCCATGTGCTGCCCCATTCACTAATACCGAGAATTTGGATATTGAGATGCAACTCTTTATCCAGTTAATCTAGTTTCCATTAAATCCAAAATTTTCCAAAACTTCCAACATAAATTTCATATCCACCATGTCATGTGCCTTTAGGATATCTAGCTTGAGCACCATACATGCTTCCTTTGTCTTTTTGGTTGTGTGGATGGTTTCATGGGCTATGATTATGCCTTCGGGTATTGACTTTCCTGGGGAAAATCCGCTTTGTTCCTCTAATATGATCTCATTTAGGAAACTCTTGAGCCTGGTGGCAACGATCTTGGTGACCACCTATACACTATGTTGCACAATGCAATTGGCTTAAAGTCACTCATGACTTGTGGATCTTTCTTCTTGGGAATTAGGGAAAGGAATGTGTGATTCCTCCATAGCTACTGTTAGATCTTCCCCTACTATATCCCAATTTGTTTGAAAGAATCCAGCCAAGAAACCATTTGGTCCTGGGGCTTTGTCTAGACTCAGTTTGAAGGTTGCTTCTTTCACTTCTTCCTTACTGATTTTTTGGTACAAACGTTTATTCTGCTCCTCACTTATGATGTTTGGGATTGTATTTAAGAGTCTTTCTTTTATTGTCCTATTGTCTGGGCTCTCCTTGTTTAGAGTTGCTTCAAAGAACCTAACAACTTCTTTATTTACTTCCTCTATGGATTGGGCTATTTCCCCATTCTCTTTCCTCATTTCTAATATTCTATTCCTGGTACGATTGGAAATTGTCGTTCTATGGAAATACTTTGTGTTTTTGTCCCCATCCTTTAGCCAAGTCTCTCTTGATTTCTGGCACCAAAAACACTCTCCCCCTTTCAAAATATCTGCTAGTTCTTCTTTTAGGTTTTTCTCATTCTCAAAGTCATGTACCTCCATCCCATTGTGAATTACATGTTCATTTAGTGCCTTTAATTCCTACTCCACTCTTTCTTTCTCCTTAAAGATGTTTTTGAAGTGTGCCTTATTCCATTCCTTGAGATTAATTTTGATGTAGCCTGGTTTCTTACTCACTCTAAATAAGTTAGAGTGGTCTCCAATATTGCTTTCATTCCACCATTTCGCTACTAGTTCCGGTAAATGTTCATCCCTTAACCACATGTTCTCAAAGTTGAATGGACTTCCTTTTGGAGGGTCATCTTGTTTGTGGAGTAGTTGCACTGGGAAGTGGTCTGAGCCTATGAACAACAAAATTAGGGCCTCATGAGTGCCCATAGAATCCCCCCATTCTCCCCAAATTAAAATTATGTCCAGTCTTGCAGTAATATTGGTGAAGCCTTTCCTCCTGTTTGACTAGGTGAACACTCCATTTCTGGCTTGTAGGTCCATCAATTGATTGTTGTCTACAAATTCTTAGAAATCTCACTGAGTGATGGTAATTTTTCCCATGCCCCTTTTTTTTCTTCAATGTTCAGGGTCACATTAAAGTCTACTGCAATTATGCCTTTCTCATTCCTATGATTATCAAGCTCACTTGATATCCTCCTCCATACTTGTCTTTTCTCAATCGTGGGGATTGGCCTATATACATTTATGATGAAGAATTGCTCGTTCCTCTTCAAGCCCTTGAATCTTATCATTTGATAGTTGCTTTCCTCTTTTATTACCTCTCTTGATGCAGATATAAGATTCCATATGATGCCTAGTCCTCCTGAAGCACCATCTGCTTCCTTGAATTTCCCCTTCCATTGCTTCCAATTGCTTATTCTTCTATCACTTTCTTCTTTGCTCCATTTGGTCTCCTACATTAGTAGAATGTTAGCCTTTGATTGGTCAATTTGGTGCTTGACCATGCACTATTTGCCAGGGGAATTAATGCACCTGACATTCTAGGTAATGATCTTCATTGCCCTCTAGGAAGGATAACATCCTTCCTAGATCTAAGTTTCCTTTGCCTTGCCGCATTTGCTGCAATTTCTAGCTTAGCCTTATTTGTTTTTGGCCCCCTTTTTCCTTTCTTCTTAATATTCAATTTTTTGATTTTGAATTGTGTCTACTCCAACATCCTTTCCTCAATCAGTTCACCTTCCTCTACCTCCTCTTGATCCTCATCCTCTGATTTTGGTTCCAGGTCACTTCCTTCCTCCTTAGTTTGTGAAGCATTTCCTAGTTCTATATTGATTTCTTCTTCCTCCTCTTTCTCATCTTCAACATTCCCACCTACCTCTAGTGTCGTCTTCACTTGATTTAGCGAATCTCTTGCCTTCTTATCTTGCTCTCCCTCCTTTGGGCTATTTACTTCATTTGATATCTCTTCTAACTGTAGGCTAATGTCTTCTTGTAGTTCCCTGGTTTTTTCCAATAGATTATTTAAGTCTCTTTCTACTTATGTTGCCACATTCATATTGTAGGTTGGTATTGGGCCTGATTCCTTCCTTGTCCCGTGACAACTCCCATTCAATTTCCTCTTTTTAGATCCTGTATCCACTTCTTGACCAAGACTTCCATGACCTTGGGTGGTGATAATCCGAAAGTGCTCATTGTGGTTTTCCTTTCCTGTTGTCTCCACATTTTCTTTTTGTCTGCCCTCAGTGGGGCTAGCCATTACATTATTCTTGTCACTTGCCATCCCCCTAGAGCAGCCTTCCCTTATGGATTTCCTGAATATGCATCTCCCAATATGTGATCCTTCACATATAACCACTTTCTATTGCCAACTTCCAAACTTTGTTAGAATCTCCAGATTTTTATAAATTTCCACTCCTACAATTTCCAAAAGGATATTAACTTTTGCTTCTTTTTTTCCATTTATAAAATCTTCATCGACTCCCAAGCACACCCCTAAGGCATCCCCTATCTTTACCAGAGCTTCCAAAATCTAGTACTTAGATGGTAGATCTACCAATTTGATCCATGTGGGGGTCTTCTTGATGGTGTAATTCCATGGATCAAAGTTTGGTTCCTAGTTTAAACAATGAAAACTATAGCCCTTTAAAAACAGGGAGTTTCCATACACAATTTCCTGTTTTAAATTTATATCTATACGTTCAATGAGAAAAAAGGAGTTCGGTAATTGGTGGACACTTACCCGATCCTTGAAGTTGTATTTCCACCAGTCCATGATCTCTTCTTTAGGGCATCGTGGACCGCTCCATTTTGCAAATAGGGCTCTATCTTTTAATTTGGCAACCCTCGATTGTATTGTTTCTATTGGCAACACAAATAGTTTGCTCCCCCACAGCCTTAGTTTGGCTTTTGTGCCTCTCCCTCTCCTATTTCTTTGATATTTCTGCCTTCTAATTCCTCTTTTGTCTTGGCTCAAAAATTGTTTGGGGTTCTTCCTCCAGCCTGTTTGCCTCCCTTCTTTTCCTCCTAAGTCTTTGTTGTTCCAAGGTCTGGGATTCTCCTTGGTCACATAGGTAGGGTTCCCCTTGTCCTTCCCTTTCCAAGGGCTACTAGATCTCTTTAGGGTCCCAACTGACTTGCTTCTCTAGTTTGATGATGTCTTTGCTCTAGGGCTTCTTTTTTCCCAGAACCATCCACGCCTACGGTTTGGTGCATTGCCTCAAATGCTCCCAGTGTCTTTGCTCCTATCCCATTTGTTTGGATTTGGCCCTGAACATGATGTCCTTCTTTTGGGCCAACCCTCTGGTTCCTCCACCCGGTCTAGTTTTGGGGTCTCAGGTTGTGAGTATCCCACTTGCGATAACTTGGATGGCATTAGTCCACCCATTTTCCATTCGTGAAGATCCATTATGGTATATGAGTATTTTCTCCAGTTCTGCTCTCCCCTACCCCGCCTTCTCCTGATTGGTTGTCTTCTTCGATGTCTCCCCATTGCTTCCCTTCCAGGTCGCTTGCCTTTTTTCGCTCCTCCTCACCACCTTGCGCTATTTTTTTCTTCTACTTTTAATATATTTTTATTTATTTTATTTTTTAATATTCTAACCATAATTTTGACCTTATTCTTAATTCTAATAAAATAGGATTAGAATTAATATTCTAACCATAATTTTGACCTTATTCTTAATTCTAATAAAATAGGATTAGAATTAGAATTTAATTAATAATTATAATAATTTTAGTTATTTTAATTTAATTTTTATTTGTATTTATGTATGTTTTGAAGTTAATGGAAAATAAAAAAGTGGCAATAGTTTAAGATTTGATTTAAATTTTTATTTTAATTGTGTATTTCTAGATTATTTTATATACTAATTTAAGTTTTATTTAATGAAACGATTTTATAAATAAAAAATGTAAAATCATTTAAAAAAATGTTAAAAAATAGTTTTTGCATTTATTTATTTTAGAAAGATTTAATGAAAGAAAGCAAATATTTAATGAAATGACTTTATAAACTTAAAATGTAAAATCATTTAAAAAAAATGTTAAAAAATAGTTTTTGCTTTCCCTACAAATTTGTTAAGTCAATTATATTCAAGAAAAATATTTTTTTTAATTTTAAAAGTTAAATATTTAACATCATTAAATTATATTTGAAAAACATAAAAATTCTAGTTTTTAATTGGTTCAAACCAACTTATTAATAACTAATTAACAAAATGAGTTTTGATAATTAAAAAAAAAATTGAATCATTTATAGAATTTTTAATATTAAAATAAATTAGTGGTTCTTTCCATCGGTGGCCCAACCAAGATTGAATCATTTATAGAATTTTTAATATTAAAAATCGAATCATTTATAGAATTTTTAATATTAAAATAAATTCGGTTGATAAGTTATCTAAAGAAGATTGAAAATATGGACAACCATCGGTGGCCCAAAGCGGTTATGGAGGAGGCGCTAAACCGTAGAAAGAAAACCTGGATGAAGCAGAACAACAAGTGGCTGAACAAGTGGGACATCAAATTACAGGAGTGTCCTAGCACCAATAGTGAAATAAAAAATTACGTGAAGGAAAAATTTAGGACTGCCATGTGGTCAAATCAGATTGGGCGAAAAAAAGCATACTACGTCAAAGAGTTTAACCCGACAAAGGATCATGGCGAAAAAACGTATTTAGGGGCTGCTATTAAAGGGAAAGCGAGGGTGTTAATTGCACAACTGAGGACGGGATCGCATCATCTTAGATGTGAGACCGGTAGATGGAAGTCTCCTAAGGAAACATGGGAAGAAAGAACTTGCATTTTCTGCGATAAGGGGGTGGTTGAGACGGAGCGACACTTCTTCATGGAATGCACAGCTTATGAAGACATTCGTAAACAGTATGCAAATAGTTTGTGTATGGACGATATGCAGCAGTTATTCGAGGAGGATAAGATCAATCAGACGGCTAGTCTTCTTGTCAAAATCAATAGTAGGAGATCTGATTTAGAAAAGAGCATGAAAGAAAATTAAGTTTGTTTCTTGGTCCCATAGACTGTTTAGTCTCGTGGACGTCATTAAAATCTTTCATTCATTCATTCATTCATTCCACAGCTCTTTAAAGCCCTATAATTATACAGAACAGAAAAATGATCCGTTTAAAACTCTGTTAATAGAATCCACTGGCTCAATTTGAATAGAAGCTTGAGCCATAAGGCATCATGGGAAAACAAAATAGATCCAAGGAACGGAGACAGAGAAGATATAAGGAGATAGCCGAAGCCCGTGCTATACCATACTCTGAAGCGGACAGGTTAGAGAATTTCCATCACTATCTTTCCATTTCGTTTTCAAGCAATTTTAGAAAATTCACGGTACATTTAATGCAGATTGTTTTTCAACTGTGTTTTCTGCATGGGTCAAGTCTAAACGGCTTTCTGTTTCAACGTGCATTTTACATATAATACGAAGCAGTTACGAGCTGTTGTATCGCTTCTTGTGCTTCATTTTGTTTTTGGTGAATGTCTCCGTACCAATTGTAGTTCCCCACTTCTCTATTTACCTTATATATTGTTCGAATTTTGTATTCTTGCGTTTCGACCTCATGACCAAGCTGAGGGTTAAACTAAAACCTGCCAATGGACCAACACGCGGAGTACCACCTAGTGTTGAGCAAATATTATGCTGTTTTCTTCTACTTTTTTAATGATCCGATAATGATGATTTGGTTTAAGATTCTTGGAATTAAGGAATAATCTATTTTAACAACTGTGTTTGGGTATGGAATGGTGACATCATTCTAGATTGGTAACATCCAGTTTCTACATTACAATTCGTGCAGAATGCCCAATTGAGCTTGGAAGCTATATCCAAGGAGTTTTTATGTGACTGAAATTTGCTCTTGATTTTTGTACCTAACCTTGCGTTCGGCATCTTATGATGGTTTGGAAAATACACAATCAATCCTCTTTCTCTGTATACAAGGTCACACAAAACTTTTAAAATAGGAAGTTAGGGAGAAATGGAGTTTTTACCTTAAAATCGAAATTGCCATTTTTTTTGGGATGGGCACATTGAGCAGCAGCACAATAAATATAAGGGTGGAATGGAATCAGTCAAAACAATAACAAAATCAGCACCAAAAATAGGCCAGCACACCATAGGATGTTTTTAAACAACAAAATCAAGCCTAAACTAAAAACAAGCAACCTAAACTAAACACACACTAACAACAAATTAAATAAAACAGACTTAAAAACAAATCAAAATTAATTATCCACTCATGGGTAATGGAACATTGTCACCTATCAAGGTCTACGACGTGAATGTGTTTGTTCCTTAAATCTTAGATATTTGGAAGAGGTCTAACCAAATGGCTTTGAACTTACCATGATCAACCTTCCCCTTTACCCCAAAGCAGGACTAAATTAGAAATCCTAAAGGCTTTTACCTTCTTGCTCTTGTTGAACCACCTTTTTAAAATTTCTTGGTGCTTGCTAAAGTGTTGAAAACTTGAAAGACGTGGTCTTTTTTTTCTTCCAAGTTTAGCAAATTCAACAACCTAGCCTCTACCTTATCATCTACCTTCGTATGATTCTCAAGAATTCTAGTGTGGGGATTTTCAAATTGGTTGGAAAAATTGGGTCTCATCCATAAACTAAGTGGTATGGTGAGGTTCATAATGAAATCTTATTTTTGGTTCTATCCTCGCATAGTGCAAATTTTAACATATTATGCCAATCTTTGGGATTCTTGTCCAAATTTTTCTTGATCACTTCCGACAAGTTTTTGCTAGTAGATTTAGAAACACTATTGCCCTAAGGGTAATAATAAGAAGAAGGTTTAGAATTACCTTGTGGTCATAGGCTTGTGAATTACAAAGATGAGAATGCATAATCATTGTCACATACTGGAGAGTATGACATCCCAAACCTTGTTATAATGTTCTTTTTGAGGAACTTGATGATTGTGTTTGTGGTACAATTCTTTAGTGCTTGAACTTCAATCCATCTTTGTACAATAATTAGTAATAGTTAGGATAAACTTTTGGTGAGTTGAGGAATTCAGATTAACTTTGGCAATGAAGTTGAGTCCCCATTGTGCAAAAGGAATGTGCTTCAATCATGGGCTGCAATGGGATAGAGGAAGTTCTTTCCTAGTGGATTGTGACTTGGCAAGTATGGCATTCTAGAATTGTTGATGTGGTTTTCGTGACTGCACCAACGCAGAATAAAGTCGCCAACGGCTACCCTATTCTCTCTTGATCAAAATATTCCGCATGCTAAGATTGCAAGAAAGTTCGTGCGTTCAACTCCAAGGTTTCTTTAATGCGAATAGGCTCAGTTGGCTCAATGTGATTTGCTGGTATTTCAAGGGGATTTACGGAATTGTTCAACAGCAGAGGAAGAGGTTTTCACAATTCGACAGATTTATCAATGAAGCACAGGTTTCCTATTCTAACCAGAAAGTACTGAATGCAAATGGTGCAAGGTTTAGAGAGTCTAAATCTATTCTAAGGCGTGGGACATGGCGATCAATTCTCACAAGCTTCAACCAAGCTCTGCTTTGCCTTGCTTCGGACAACCTCCACAGAACCAGTGCAATCTTCAAGGGAGTAGCTCAAGGTGTTCAAATCACAACTTCGCATGAAAATACCATCACGACGACGCATATAAACATACAAATCATGATCGAAGTTAAGTACATGATATTCCAGTTGACCACACAAGGCGCATTCACCATCAGCGAACACACTAGTGGTATGGATAGACGAAGTTTGCTCAAATTGAAGACCACATTCCACAACTAACATCTAATTGCATAAAATGAAATTACGCTACTCTACGCTACTTGAAGTGGAAGGGATGAAGAAACCTCGCTAGCTATCCATAACAAAGACGAATTTCACCATCAATGAAAAGATCTTTTATTATGAAAGTTTTACACAACAATCTCTTGCAAAAGTTTTCAAAGGAAAACTTTCCTTCTTCTTCAACTACACTATCAATCTATACTAAGCTACTTCTAAGCTATCACCTAGCTGTCTCTCTATTCTAATCTCTACTGTCTAACTTCTACTTCTAGTCTAATACAAATGAGGGGGATGCCCCTTTATAGCTGCCAAGTCCAACGAACGGCTCAGATTACAATTGGATGGCCCAGATCGCCACCTCAGCCCTAAACAAGATTCACCCTAAAAACCGCCACCAAGAGGGGTGGGGTAATAAATGAGCCATTAATGTCCATCATCCTTCTAGAAGATTCCAACTTTGAAACGCGTTCACACTGATCTTGATCTTCTTCTTGACGTTGTTCTTCAACTTTGCTCGAGCTTCCATTCTTTTCTCCATCTTGAGTTTTGAAAACATTTCTTCTCTGTCACTTAGTCTCAACACTT
Organism: Sequoia sempervirens; assembly: GCA_007258455.2. Taxonomy (NCBI): domain Eukaryota; kingdom Viridiplantae; phylum Streptophyta; class Pinopsida; order Cupressales; family Cupressaceae; genus Sequoia; species Sequoia sempervirens. The sequence goes on from VDFB02058242.1 coordinate 50,565,870, forward strand.
AGCCATTTTTGCAACTTTTCTTCCTTCGAGGTTGAAATGTCATCTTGGATTACTTTCTTCATCGCTTTAAGTCATCACCGCTTGGTCTCGACGTTCCTCCTGCAAAATAAGCAAGGAGAAGGGTATTAGAACACTTCATAATATAAACTTAACTTACTTACCAGGATTTTCAAGTTTTAACTTCCAAGGGTTCATCGTCTTCACTAGCCAATTTTGCGTTCAAATTCTTCATGCCTTAGCCAAATTTCCAACCCATCTTGTATTTTGCCTGGCGCACTTCACTCTGATATTTCATCCAACTCTGGCTCGAGCAAAATGTTTCCATCAGGAACTTGATCAAAAATTATCTAGGCGATCACCTTCAATTCATCAGCCACAACACTTTATTTCAACAACACACTTATTCCTTGCCTTAGAAATTTTTTTCTTAGGAAATTCATTATTTAAGTGCCCATCAAAAATCTCCATCCTGAAGGCTTCGGCGAAGCGTGGAAGACTTTAAAATCTAATCCTTGTCGGAGATCTTCAATACCTAGAAGAAAATTTCCTTCAGAATGCGCCGAACTCATGGGTGTACAACGAACGGGTTCATTTAATTTACTTGAATTTCGAACCTTAGAAAAATAATTTTCATCAATTTACTCCAGTTCTTCATCCCTGAGCGTATTCCTACTCTGACTTGAAAATTTTAATTCATCCTGCAATGTTGGCACTTTCTGACTTCGTCTCCGGCAAATTCATTCGTGTCTAGGAAATTTCATGACTTCACCAGACTTAGGCGTTTTTCCTCTAGAGAGGTGGAATTTTGATGACACTTAGAAAAAATATTTAAAATCACTTAGCACTTTGAATTTGCCTTAGAATTTTTTTTTACTCACCTTCAAACACTCTGCCTGTGGTGAGGAAAAATTTATCAACTCACTTATCACAATTTTCTTTCAAATGCCTGGAGTGCATCTTGTATGTCATGAAGAATATATTTTTCAATTTCAACGCCTGGTATATTTATTATTCAATCTACCATCACCTTGTGCATCATGGGCGCATTTGGCATCTTGAGGATGTATTTCACTTCCACGCCTGACAATATTCACTCTTTGACTTCTTCCTAAACTTAGGCGCATTTAGGACATGTAGAAGGATATTAAATACTTTTACCATCTCAACATGAGGGCGCATTTTGCATGTGTAGAGGGATGAATCTTTTTCAACGCCTTGACCCTTGACTTGTTGACCTCCTTGTAGTATGGGCACATTTTGCATGATGTGAAGGATGACCCTTGAGCTTCTTTCCTTTTGTCTTTACATGGCCTCACTTGGGCGCATTCAAAGGGGGTTAGAGGAAAGTCAACATCATTTGTCTTATTCCTAGCTTGCATGGCGCATTTGAGCATATGAGGAGGATGGGCGCATTTCAAAGGGGGTGGAGGATAAACTTCTTTTCATCTTTGACCTCTTTTGACTCCCTTCTAGTATGGGCGCATTTTGCCTATGGAGGAGGATGAAACATTTGACCTTTTGACTTCTTGTTTAGCATGGGCGCATTTTGCTTATGGAGGAGGATATTTGTTTGCCTTAGAAATTTTTCAACATTCACTAGTCCTTCCTTGGGCGCATTTAGGGGTGTCTACAGGATGAGATCAATACTTCGAAAATTTCTTGATGCCTCTTGTAGCTGGGCACATTTTGATGGGTGAGGAGGATAAAATCTCAACACTTAAACATTTCTCTTGACTTCCAGCCAGCTGAGGATGAGGGCGCATCTGAGGGTAGGAGGTGGATTTATCTTCAGACTTAGAATTTTCTCCACACCTGCTTTTGCCTGCTTATCCATGCCTTGCTATATATAGTAAGTCCTCTGATTCTCGCATCTCTGAAGCTCAGATCAATTTGAAATTTTAATCACAGGACACTCATGACCTAGTTAGCCTGTTCATACTGCTACTCTGAGCTGGCCTGCTATTTTTAGCCCATTTCTGAAGGTGGTTTGCTATTTATAGTAACTGCTTGTTTCTGATACCTCCACAACTCCGTTTGATTTGAAATTCGAATGACGTGCTCCTCACCACGTGACTTGCCTGTTGACATCGACACCTGCTGTTGACTTACTATTTTTAGCCAGTTTCTGAAATGACTTACTATAAATAGTAAGTGCTCCGTTTGCCCTCAAATTTTACCGATGGATAGCTTGAAAGATTCTGATTGCAGTGGTATACACTGGTTTTTGAAAATTCTGACTTTTTACCCCTCTTTTTGGGTCTCAAAACTGGAAACCCTAATTTGACCTGCATGCATATCAAATGACCTCTATTTGACCTCGTTTCTGTTGCATTGCGATCAGTTTGTGATTCTAAAATGCTGGGAGGCGGCTGCTGAAATGCATCTGCTAAAAATAGCAAGTTGTTGAAGTAGTGATTATCTTCGTTTGCATGTCACATCACTGCGTAGCTCTCGAAAAACCCATAAGGAATATGCTGACATGCAAACCCTAAAAATAGCCTCTAAAGGTTGAACTCTGAAAGTCGTTATCTCAATTTGCATGTTACACCATCGCGAAGGTCTCTGAAAACCCAGAAGGAATCTCCAGACATGGGTTGAAAAACTCTTCATATAACCCCTGAAATCTGCTTTGGAAGCTGAACTGCTAAAAATAGTAAGTTGTCTGTTTTAGCTCAAATTTTGCTAGTGAGTAGCTTGATGTGTTCTGGATGCAGCATGACTTTCGGAATTTCAAGAATGCTGAAGGAACGCCTGGAATTACACACTTACTAAAAATAGTAAGTGACTGGAATCTGATGAAATTTAGCTGAGAGTCTACTGGGAGCATATTGACAGCAATGTCAAGCTCCGTTTTCAATTTATTCATTTCATTTGATCTCAAATTGACCAGAAAGATAGAAACTCTAATTTTACCGACTTGGCCAAAATCCCACATCAGACGGGCACACCCCGAAAGACAGACAACAGAAAAGGGACAGAAAGAGAGAGAGAGAGAGACAACAGGAAAACTAACTAAAATCAAGGAAAAAGTTCGAGACGAAGCAAAAATTAGGGGGTCCCCATTTGCAATGGGGCGATGTGTGAAAAAGGTCACAACAAGAATGAGCATCAACATTGTGGTGTTTCTTGAACCATGCAATGTTCTAAATTTACCAAAAAATTAGTCAGTACTTTAGTAGCCTCATGTTTGTTCAAGCATCTTAGGTAATTTCTGTAATGTCCCCTTTCTAGCCAGTGGTTTGAGGGATAGGGTTAGTTTATTACTATGGTTCCCGTAGGCTAACAAGATGATTAGGGGATTCGTTTGAGGGGTTTTAGGACTTGTTCCTTGCTACTTACTATTTTTAGTAAGTAACATCACGGTCAGTAACGACACACCTGCAATTCCTTGCTAAAAAAGAAAAGGAAATTTTTTTCTGCAAAAGTCAAAGTCAAAGTCAAAGTCAAGGGAAGAAAATCAAAGTCAAGGGAAGAAATTCAAAGTCAAAGTCAAAGGAAAAGGAGTGCAAAATATCTTATCCACAAAGGATAAGGATGACAACTTAGAGGATAAGATTGATAACTCAAAAAGGAAAAAGAGCAAAACCTAATGTGGGTGTGGGAAAGCATAAAGCAAGAGAGAGAGAGCTTTATTGTGATCATCGATGATATTATATCATATTATGAGCTGCTGCTGCAAGTTTGGCATTTCAGGCTGATTGAGGATGGATATCCTCTATTAGAACATGTTCTATAGGCGTGCAAGATCGTCCAAGGATCCTTCTTGTTTGATTTTATTCAGGGATCAACTTTGAGCTTAATTACAGAGTTTAGCATTGAAGAATAAATCAGGTTATTTATATTTTAGTTGCAAATCAGAATAAGGGGTTTGAGAATTTAATAAATTGCAGATCAAGGTCTCAGGATTGGCATGTAGGAAATCAATTCTCTTAGCACACTTGCCTAGCATCATTTAGAACAACAATTGCAGGCCGTACCAGATTGGTTTACTCACCATTGACAGACCGCTTTGTTTCAGATTGAAGAAAGGGTCTCAAACAGCAATATTCAACCATTTTAAGAGGCACGTGTAGATCAAGGGAGTAGGCCATACTCAAAAAGGATGTGTGACCATGGAGGCTGGTCGATCTGATTTGTGGACAAAAAATACACTCTTTGGAGGTGTCCAACATCAATCTGTAGATAGCAATTCTGAGCATGGTGTCTTAAGGTTTAATCCATCAGTTTGCTGGTTATCAGAATTCAGACCTGTAACGTGTTATGACAGCAAATGGGTATGTCACATTTATGATTGAAATCAATAAAAATCAACTAGGTCTTCATCAATTTTTGCATTTGCTTTCTGTGTTTTGTATTATTTAAATCATTTCATTTCTAGCCAAATATTGCAAAAAACTCAAAGAAAATCAGAAATCAAACCACAACACAAAAATCTGATTTGAAACCATAGAGGGTTATAATAGTGGTATTAGAGCTCTTAATATCTTGCCATCCTGTGTGGTTATTTCATGAGTGAGAGAGAACAAACTTATCACAGGGTTTCACGGCCATGGCAGCCTCTGCTGGTGTCTGATTGAGAAACCATTTCAGAGGTTTTAGGCATTCATAATTCTCCAGGTATACCAAGGACTCTATCTAGTGATAGTGAAAGTAGTGCAGGTACCATGGGAGATAGAGACAAAGCACATTCAGGTTCCATTAGCTTAGATGCCATGAGAGAGTGGAAGTTTGATACTATGATGGACATGTTGGCTGATTTCTTGCATAAGATGAACTAGGTTCCTAATCTTGGTCACAGAGGACAACATGATAACTCTAGTAGTTCTAATGCACAACCTGAGGAGAGGCCAAGGATTTCTATCAATACCACATCTAAGCCCTTGCAGCCTACTTTTACATGGAGGGTTGAGACCCCTGTTCATCAGGAACGACCTCCAGAGTAGCCAACAAACATGGTCGGTGAGGTTAGGACCAGCCATGCAGAATACATTTCACTACCTCCCGACATCAGGAATGTGTTGACATTTGACCAATTCCTGAACCAGAGGAGACAAAGGGCAGTGTCGGTGGGTAGACTTGAGACTAGAGCACCATAGGGCACCAGAGATCTCCAACGGGTGGTGAGTAAGATTAATTTGGAACATTTTGATGGTGGGCATCGTTGTACCACACGTGGTTGGGTTCAAAAGTTAGATAACTTCCTCTCCTTGAGGCCCATGCCTGAAGAAGAGGCAATCAGGTTCGCCACACTACATTTGGATGGCATAGCTCATGAGTGGTGGTACCATGGTTTGGTTACGTTGGGTCATAGGTCAATTGTTTCGTATGATGAGTTTACCAACAAACTAATCAAACATTTTGACAGGAGGGATCCAGAGGTTTCCTTCCGAGAACTTGCACAGCTTAAGCAAGTTGGGACATTAGAGGTTTATATTTCACAGTTTTAGAGGATATCAGTGATGGTCGCGGGAATATTAGAGAGGAGGTTGGTGGTGCTTTTTAGTGAGGGTCTCTTATAACCCTTATGAGGATGGATCAAAGCCTTTGATCCACCTTCCTTATAGGATGCTATGAAGAAGGCTAGAAATATGGAGCTTGTTGCCCCAAAAACCATATTCTTGCATAAACCATTCTCCTCATCAAAGGATAAAGCACCAAATACTTTTTCTGACCATCAAAGAAAACCTTTCCAAAAACTCAGTGATGAGACCCTTCAAGACTTGAGAAGGAAAAAATTATGCTTCACCTACAAAGGGCCGTATGAAAAGGGTCATGTGTGTCCTCTTAAGGGCAAAATGAATCAGTTAGAGTACTAATATGTGGATGAATCAGATTCTGAAAATTCAGAACAGCAGGTTGACGAGGAAGGGAAGGATGAAGATAATGTTTCTGAAGTGTGGGAAAAAAGAAGGGAAGAAGTTCTACCTACAACCCAACTCTCAAGCATTCAGAGAGAAGGATCCTTCAGGATTAGAGGAGTTTTGGGTGGGCAACATGTGATTACTTTGCTTGATACTAGAGCTACTCATAATTTCATAGATGAGGGCTTGGTAGCAAAGCGTGGGCTCAAGACCGAAGAGTTCGATGGATTCAAAGTGAGAGTAGCTGATGGTTTACACTTAGTTGTAATCGAATGATTCCAAATCTCACATTGCAGCTGAACGATTATGAGTTCCAGGCAGATTTCTATGTGGTTGGCATGGGAGAGTTGTTGGATGCTGTGGTTGTGTTGCTGATATGTGGTTGTCATTGATGTCAACACTATTAGCATTGATGTATTGAAGGCTGTATATGTTGAGGATATTGAGAAAATTGTTAAAGAAAGAGTTACAGGTTGACAGTGGAACAGTGAATGTCTTGAAGATGTCTTGCTCAGTACGTTGATGATCAATTGTTGTGGACTAAAGGGTTTATTGCTGAGTGTATCTAGTTTGTCCACTGGAAGTTTTAGAGGTCCGCGTCAAAATTTAATCGTGTTATGAACAATTGTGTTCTAACATTTTTTCTGTGGCTTCACTTAGTGTTCCTGATTAAAGTTGATGTGATTCTAATAATTTCAGTTGCTGTGGATGCTTCTTTAATGATTCGTGATGCTTGTGGATGCTTCTAGATCATTCTCTATCTTTGTTGCATGTCTGCGTTAATCGGTGTGCTCGTGGTCGGTGATTTTTCTCTTGTGTGTTCGGGTTTTTATGTTCTTGGCCAACATGGTGGTTGTAACGTGTTGTGAATTCTTGGAGATTAAAATTTGAATGATTGGCATGCTCGAGGATATTGTTTTAGGTCTTCATTATGTTGTGGCCGACGGTGTTTTGATTTGAATTGAAAATTTACTTGTAAATTTGGACCGACATTGTGTATATGTTTTATATTTTATACTTTATTTTGGTCGACGAAATTGTTGATGTAATTCCATGTTGCAGATATATAAGAGCGGTTGCTTGTGCGAAGTTGGAAGTGAAGAGGTGCTAGAGAAAGAGCAAGTGTGCGAATAGTGATCAAATGATTCGATTGCAGAGCAGAGTGTGAAGAAGTTTGAGTGAAGTGTAAAGGAGAATTTCTATGCTTAACCGGAACTGTAATTAGGCTTTTGTAGAAGCTATTTTTTCAGTTCATACCCTGCGGATCTAATCCGAATTGCTATAAGACAGTGTGTCTTCTCTGGGCAGTGAGCCCTCTTGTATTTGAGCAGTGAGCTCTAGGCAATGTGCTTGAATGCATGTGCATTCCCATTATTTCTTCTTTATACTTTTAATAGGGTATAATATTGTGGACTAACATCCACCGTGGTTTTTCCCCTAACATGGTTTCCACGTAAAAATCTTGGTGTTATGTGTGTTTTTGATGTGTTGTTGAGTCATGCTTTCAAGGTTAATTATCAGGTCTGAGATTAAAGTTAAGTTTGAAAAGTTTAAATATTTTGTGACAACTGATTCATGCTCCACCCCTCCCCTCTCAGTTGTCTGTCCTTGTTTTTCCAACAATTGGTATCAGAGCCGATTCCTCTAAAGAAGTTTAAAAGCTTGAGGTGATCTGAGATGGCATCATACAAGAAGGACAGCCCTAGATTCGATGGAACAAACTACTCTCTGTGGAAAGCCAGAATGGAGTGTCATTTGAGGTGTATTGGTGAACCCTTCTAGAAGATTACAAAGAACAAATATGTTATTCCTCAAAATGATCCTTTTACTCCTGATGAGATTAAAGAGGCTGAGATTAACATTAGGGCTATTGAAGCTTTGCTGAGTGCTCTGACGGATTCAGAAATGACAAATGTGATGGATCTGAAGACAACTCATGAGATCAGGAAGAAGCTGGAGACTTTGTATGAAGGAGATGCACTTGTGAAGGTTGCTAAGCTACAGAGTTTGAAAGGAAAGTATGAAACCTTGAAGATGGGTGAAGATGAAAATATTTCTTCTTTTATGCAAAGAGTAAATGAACTTGTGATGGGTATTAGATGTGCCGGTGGTACCCTGGATGAACAAGAAATTGTAGCTAAAGTGCTCAGATCATTGCCTCCCTCTTACAAATCAAAGGCTCATGCTATTGAAGAGCTCAGAACAGTAACAAATGTGACAAGAGATATGCTGATTGGTAAACTTGCTGCCTTTGACTTAAGTGAATTTGGTGATTCTGCCCCCAAGACTGAATCTGCATTTAAGGCCTCTGTATCCGGAAGAAACAAGCAAAGATATGATCCAGGAGAGAGTTCTAGAAAGACATTCAAGTATGAGGAAGAGATGAAACAACTTGAAGATGAAGAAAGAGAGGTAGAAGAACTGGAAGCATTGATTGTGAAGAAAGAAGGTAGAGGACAAGGTAAGTATAAATGAAAGTTGCCTATTAAATGTTTCTCTTGCAGTAAAATAGGTCATTTTGCTTCAAGGTGTCCTGAAAGAGTTCCTAGGTCTAAGCCTGACAAACCTAGATTTCAAAAGAAATGCTATTTTGCTAAAGAAGGTGTGACTAATGAAGAATTTGATAAAGAAAATGGAAATGAAGATGAATGGGTTTTCATTGCTATCAAGGAAAATGGTCCGGTGGCTATTGAATTTGCTAAAGTTGAGAAAGCTCTTGCAGCCTGAATTGAAGAAAAGAATGAGTGGGTTATTGACAGCGGATGCTCACATCATATGACTGGTGACAAAAACAAATTTGTAAGTCTAGAGAAATATGACAGTGGGGTTGTAAGATTTGGAGATAACAATGCTGGTGTGGCAGAGGATCTATTTGTCTTGGTGGTAAACATAACACTGATGATGCCCTTTATGTTGAAGGCTTAAAGCATAATCTGTTGAGTGTTGGACAAATGGTGGACAAGGGTTATGATCTTTAGTTCAAAGATGGGAAGATGCAGGATACTTGGAAACTCTGGAAATGTAATTGCTTCAGGTACAAAGACAAGAGGTAATATTTTTCACTTGAGTACTGCTAATGAAAGTTGTTTAATTGCTCAAGTAGATGAAAGCTGGTTATGGCATAGGAGACTGTGTCATGTGAATTTTGATAACATTGTCAAGATAAGCTCCACTCAAACAGTAAGAAATCTACCTAAGCTAGTGAAGCCTACTAATACAATATGCAAAGAATGTCAGATGGGAAAACATACTAGAATTTCTTTTCAGAGTAAACAACATCATTCTAATGGAGCACTGGAGCTGGTGCATACTGATCTGTGCGGTCCCTCCAAAATCAGAAGTCTACAAGGAGAAAGGTACTTTATGTTGCTTATTGATGATTACTCTAGGATGATATGGGTTGCTTTCTTAAGAGAAAAATGTGAAGCATTAGAGAAGTTTAAAAGTTTCAAAGCTATGACAGAGAATGGGACAGGTCTAAAGATAAAATGCCTAAGGTCAGATAGAGGTGGTGAGTTCACCTCCCGGGAGTTCAATTCTTTTTGTGAAGAGCATGGAATCAAAAGACAGTTATCTGCTCCCCGAACCCCTCAACAGAATGGAGTTGTAGAGAGAAAGAACATAACAATTCTAGATGTTGCTAGGACAATGATGTTGGAAGGAAATGTGCCTCACATCTATTGGAGAGAAGCTATAAACACTGCCGTGTACACTCTAAGCCGGGTAAATGTCAATGGTATTTCTGGTATGACTCCTTTCGAGCTATGGTTTGGTTATAAGCCTACTGTTAAATATTTCAAGATCTTTGGAAGCAAATGTTATATTAAGAGAGATGAGGACATAGGCAAGTTTGATGCAAGGAGCGATGAAGGAATCTTTCTAGGTTACTCTACTAAAAGCAAGGCTTACCGGTGCTATAATAAAAGATTGAGAAAAATGGTTGAAAGTGCAAATGTAAGAGTTGATGAGGACTTTGCTAGATCATCCAGATACTATGGATATGATTTATATGACCAGCAAGATAGTACAGACAAAGGGAAGAATGCTCAGACACAGAATCAAGTTCAAATTGTTCCGGTAAATCAAGAAAGTCAAGAAGGAGAGACAAGTGGAAGTGCAAAAGAAAGAACAGAAGAACCAGAAGTGCGAGAGAATCCTAAAATTTTGAGATATGTAAAGCTAAATCATTATGAAGATCAAATTATAGGAGATAAGAATAAAGGTGTGCAGACTAGGAGAAGGATTGCAAAAGAGTATTGCCTGATTTCCAAGACTGAACCCAACAATGTCAATGAAGCTTGTAATGATGAACACTGGATAAAAGTTATGAAGGAAGAACTGATGCAGATTGAAAAGAATGATACATGGATTCTTCTTCCCAGACCTAAAGATAAAAATGTGATTGGTACTAAATGGGTCTTCCAGAATAAGCTGAATGAACAAGGTGAAGTGGTTCGAAATAAAGCAAGACTGGTATGTAAAGGGTATTCACAGATGGAAGGTATTGATTTTGAAGAAACCTTTGCCCCTGTTGCCAGAATTGAAGCTGTAAGATTATTTCTTGCTTATGTTGCATATAAGAACTATAAAGTCTATCAAATGGATGTGAAGTCAGTCTTTTTGAATGGTGAGTTAGAAGAAGAGGTATATGTTGAATAGCTGGATGGTTTTCAACTAACTAGTAAGGAAGACATGGTTTGCCGATTGAAGAAAGCTCTGTATGGACTCGAGCAAGCCCCCAGAGCTTGGTATGCTAGATTAGATAAATACTTACTAAAGCCTGGATTCAATAAAGGTACTGCTGACAACAACTTGTATTTTAAGTTGGATCATGACAAACAGTTGATTATTGAAGTCTTTGTTGATGACATTATTTTTGGAGGTGATGATGATCTATGTATGAAATTTGCTGATGAAATGAAGAGTGAATTTGAAATGAGTATGATTGGAGAGATGTTCTTTCTGGGATTACAAGTCACTCAGTTAGACAATGGGATTTTCATATCTTAGTCCAAATATGTGAGAGAGTTGCTGAAGAAGTTTGGCATGGAAGACTCAAAGCCTGTTGGTACACCCATGGTAATCGGATGTAAGTTAACACAAAATGATGATTCTCCTAAGGAAAATCAAACAAGATACTGGTCAATGATTGGTGGATTGCTCTATTTAACTCAGACCAGACCAGACATCATGAATGTTGTGTGCATGGTTGCTAGATATCAAGCTGATCCAAAAGAATCTCATGTGACTGCTGTAAAGAGAATTTTAAGGTGTCTGAAAGGAATAGTTGGTTTTGGGCTTTGGTATCCTAAAGATGATGATCTTACCCTGAGTGCCTATACTGATGCGGATTGGGCAGGAGATGTAGATGATAGGAAAAACATTAGTGGTGGTGCCTTCTTCCTAGGGAAGAAGCTGGTGTCTTGGTTGAGCAAAAAGCAGAATTTCATATCCTTATCTACTGCTGAGGCAGAGTATATTGCTGCTGCAAATAATTGTACTCAAGTGCTGTGGATGAAATAGATGCTGAAAGATATTAAAGTAGTATATGATGAGCCTATTGTCATATACCGTGACAACTCAAGTGCAATAAACATATTGAAAAATCCGGTGCTACACTCTAAGACCAAGCATATCTCAATCAAGTTTCACTTCATAAGGGAGAAAGTGAGTGAGAAAGAAGTCAAACTGGAATATGTGCCTACCAAAGAACAGATTGCAAACATTTTCACCAAGTTGTTGCCAAAGGATACTTTTGAGTATCTCAGAGGGATGCTAGGGGTGATTACCCCTCCTGATAAGAACTAGAGATGTATTTACTTGCATCTATCCATGTGTTAGATATATTCTGATCCGGATTGATGTTTCCGTGGCTGCTACTTAGGGGGAGTAGTCAGATGAGCAAATATGTGGTTCAAAGCTTGTATGTGGAAAGATAATGCTTATCTTTGCCATTGATGTCAAAGGGGGAGAAGAGTCATGTGAAAAACTAGTGATTATCTGGAGAGAAGAGCCTTGTGGGGAGAAAGATTATGAGTCAGATCCTAAGGGGGAGTAAGTGTCAAAAGCTAGCTGCGTTGATGGTGTTTTTCACATCATGTGTTGCCATCAATGCCAAAGGGGGAGATTGTTGGATGCTATGGTTGTGTTGCTGATATGTGGTTGTCATTGATGTCAACACTATTAGCATTGATGTATTGAAGGCTGTATATGTCGAGGATATTGAGAAAATTGTTAAAGGAGTTATAGGTTGACAGTGGAACAGTGAAGGTCTTAAAGGTGTCTTGCTCAATACGTTGATGATCAGTTGTTGTGGACTAAAGGGTTTATTGCTGAGTGTATCTAGTTTATCCACCAAAAGTTTTAGAGGTCCACGTGAAGATTTAATCGTGTTATGAACAGTTGTGTTCTAACAGTTTTTCTGTGGCTTCAGTTAGTGTTCCTGATTAAAGTTGATGTGATTCTAGTAATTTCAGTTGCTGTGGATGCTTCTTTGATGATTCGTGATGCTTGTGGATGCTTCTAGACCATTCTCTATCTTTGTTGCACGTCTGCGTTGATCGGTGTGCTCGTGGTCGGTGATTTTTCTCTTGTGTGTTTGGGTTTTTATGTTCTTGGCCAACATGGTGGTTGTAACGTGTTGTGGATCCTTGGAGATTAAAATTTGAATGTTTGGCGTGCTCGAGGATATTGTTTTAGGTCTTCATTATGTTGTGGCCGACGGTGTTTTTATTTGCATTGAAAATTTACTTGTAAATTTGGGCCGACATTGTGTATATGTTTTATATTTTATAATTTATTTTGGTTGACAAAATTGTTGATGTAATTCCATGTTGCGGATATATAAGAGCAGGTGCTTGTGCGAAGTTGGAAGTGAAGAAGTGCTAGAGAAAGAGCAAGTGTGCGAATAGTGATCAAATCATTCGATTGCAGAGCAGAGTGTGAAGAAGTTTAAGTGAAGTGTGAAGGAGAATTTTGTGCTTAACCGGAACTGTAATCAGGCTTTTGTAGAAGCTATTTTCTCAATTCATACCCTGCGGATCTAATTTGAATTGCTTTAAGATAGTGTGTCTTCTCTGGGCAGTGAGCCCTCTTGTATTTGAGCAGTGAGCTCTAGGCAATGTGCCTGAATGCATGTGCATTCCCATTATTTCTTCTTTATACTTTTAATAGGGTATAATATTGTGGACTAACATCCATCGTGGTTTTTCCCCTAACATGGTTTCCACGTAAAAATCTTGGTGTTATGTGTGTTTCTGATGTGTTGTTGATTCATGCTCTCATGGTTAATTATTAGGTTTGAGATTAAAGTTAAGTTTGAAAAGTTTAAATATTCTGTGACAACTGATTCACCGTCCCGCCCCCCCTCTCAGTTGTCTGTCCTTGTTTTTCCATCAAGAGTTGGATGTTGTACTTGGCATGAAGTGGCTTCATGCTATTGGGGAGTCTACCCTTAACTTGTGGGTGGAGATGAAATTTGAAGCCAATGCAAGAGGCATGTTTTGAGGGGTATGTCAAATGGGAATCTTCGAGTATCTCACTCTGGAGAATGGAGAGATTGACTAGGTATGATCAAGTGGAGTGGGCGGCAGAGTGTTATACTTTGCCATCATAGGTCGAGCAACAAAAGCATGACTATCCACTCGATATACAAGCATTGAGAGACAAACACACTAAGGTGTTTGAGAGTTTACCTCATGGGAGACCTGTGAAGCCCAACTGGCTCCAACTCAAACCCTATAGTTTTATTTTATCTTTTTGTGTTTTTTTTAGTTTTTTAGAGAAATTTCTAGAGAGAAGTAGAAGGGGCGATTTCACATAAATGCTCATAAAACTCAAATCTGAGCTAAAATTTATAGAATGGAAATGCATAAGGTATTAAATAACTGAAACAAAGAGATTACAAGTTACAAACATACCCGAAATGCTCCGGATTATTTAAATAAGAAATTATTCCAGTTTGCCAACCAAGAAAGGTGATAACTGACAAATCCAAGCGTAGAATCCAACAAAATGCAATCTCCAACCTGAAAACTGAAGCAAATGAAAGGTATAGGCTAGACGCTAATGAAGGAGATGAGAAACCCTCAATAAAGAAGGCGTTTCTCCCAGAAAACTCCAAACGCCCTTTATCTAAGAGCCACGCCCTTCAAGAAGAAACCATGCCATCTGTAAGGAAAGAACAGCCATAACAGGAATGATCACCAGATGAAGATAGGCGCCTATCTCACAAACCCTTATGTATTTTTATTGAAGAACTCCACTGAATATGCACAAAAATCCCTGATTAAGCACTGTAGAAACTTCTGAATTGAAGCCTCTGCTGTTGCAATCATTCAACTGATCTTTCACGGTCTCACAATCACAGATCTGTGAAGAGTTTTCGTTCTCCAGAGATGAGCAAACTCTTGAAACCCTTGTCTTAGAGAAGCAAGCAAAGCCAAAGCCAAGAGAAAATGTCAAATAGTCAATAGTAATGTTGTAATTTCCTTTGGCTGCCTTATATGCACAAAAAGGCACGCATCTCCAAAAAGTGACGCCAATTTCACTTTAAAATACATTTAAAATGTATTTTAAACATTTCAATAGTCAATGAATAAATAAATGGGCGCCCCTTTTGATAAAGTGTTTTAATTTCCACTTAAATAAATTTAAGTGAATTCTTTATTATAAAGTCAAATCAACTTTATAATATTCCATTAAATAAAGTTAAAACAGTTCAATTTCATGAGAATATTAATATCTCGCTCATAACCTGTCGTATTGACATGCCGTCAGAAGCTGTCAATCAATGAACTGCCAAGGCCTGTTGTGAGCCAATCACTGAAGTCAAAGGATGAGAACGACAAAACCTATCAAATAATGCCACTGACCCTCTAATCCAACCTGTTAGCCTACGAGAGTCTAAGTAATAGGCTAACCACCATCAAACACGATCATGCCGAAAAAGGGGACATTACAGTCCGCCCTCCCTGAATTGCTTGTCCGCAAGCAATCTCAACAACAAAGAATCAACCACTCCACCAGGATCCCAAGGATAGTGCCGTAAAATGTCTCTACTGTCATCAACTGTCTCCTGTAACTCCCAAATCTGATCAGCTAGATCATCATGCTGTACCTTGTCAATCTCAACACCATCTGTCACAGGAGAGAGGAACTCATAAGAAAGCAAATCAAACTGCTGACAACACTTGCTCCCTAAAACTGCACGAGATATGCTATCATCCAACATGTCTAACACGTGCATACCAGAATTGTGCATCCGAAACAGGTCATGTACATGATAACTGAAAGTGAAACTATGTAGATTCCTGACCATATACACACTGTGAACCTCCTCAACAAGCTCTGTCTGAAATCTCGATGCACGGACGGAATCTCTGATACTATGATCGAAGCTCACCCCTAAACTAGGGTCAAGAGTGGAATCAACATCCACCTCAAAGAGTGGATTATCACAAGAAGATGTAACATCTGCCTCATAAAGAGGATTGTTTACAAACTGAGCCTCATAACTATTCTGATCCCAATCAAATACCTTTGACCCCACGGAACTAGAAGCAAAATGATAATCCTCCTCTAGAATCTCTCGTTCTATCTTCTCACTTTTTTCATTGATGAGAATGATAGATCGCATACTCCCATCCTTAATACTAGCTTGCTGGTCCGTTAAATCAGCAATGTCATCACCTTCATAAAACCACTCCATTTGTTTATTTGTACCCTTAGGCTTAAGAGGACAATTGTGGTTTTGATCATAAGGAGCTTTGCAATATAAGCATAGCTTCCTCCTACGCAAATCATTTATTGTCTCTCGGTCCAAAGGAGCTGTAAACTTCCTCTTTTCATCAACTTTTTCTAATTCCTTAGGTTCTGAATGGCTATCAGTATAGGATGCAGATGCTTTTGCATTTGAAGTGAACTTGCCACATGAAGCAGTAAGTTCCATGCTACGAGCTTTTCTCATAGCTTCGTGCAAGGTAGGTGGATCGAATGCCTTGATCCAACCTTTCATTGGCTCATGGAGACCTTCTACAAATAGAATGACAAGTCTCCTCTCTGAGATTCCAGTAACCATAACTGAGAGCTTCTGAAACTCACCAATATAAGACTCCAAACTACCCAATTGCTTCAGTTGAGCAAGGTCTCTGAAGTAAAGTTCTGGATCACGCCTGTCAAACCTCTCAACCAATCTGTTGGTGAATTCCTGGTAAGAAGTGATCCTATCATGATGGAGTGTGACCATGCCATGGTGCCACCAGTCATGTGCCACGCCATCTAGGTGAAGTGCTGCAAATCTTATGGCATCCTCTTCTGCCATTGGACGTAGTGTCAAAAAAGTGTCTAGTTTGCTCACCCAGGCTCGACCTGTGACTTTGCCACTGCCATCAAAATTAGTTAAAGTAAGTTTGTTGGTAGCTTGCCTTAGATCATTATACCTGTTTTCAGGCCTCCTATCTGTCTAGTTCCTGCCATGCTCTCTTTTCTTGCTCAGAAATCTGTCGAAGTTAAGGTGATCCTTAACTCTTTGGGGCAAAGCATCCCACTCATCATGCTGTGTCATGATGTTATCTGCAAAATTTACATCACCTCCCTCATCCATGTTCTCCTCAACAGGATCATTTCTAATAAATGTTGGCCGAGTAGGCTTGTCATAGGTGCGTACTGGAGTAACTGTCCTCTGTCTATCTCCATGTACACTACCTTCCTGATCTAGATCCCGATTTGGCCTTCTCTGAATGCTCAAATTCTGGACGTTGGTACTCAGCTGCTGGAGGATGTTCGCCACCTGTTCTTGTCTTGCAATAACGCCTCTCAGTACATCTCTGGCCTCCCTATCCTCCTCATTAAGACGGTTCCTGTATGGTCCTTCCTCATCTCTGTCAGCCATGTTATCCAACTCTAAATCTTTGTCCTGTTCGTCAAACGGAAACGCTAGAAATGGTTCAAAAGTACTTCTCTGATAACCAGGACCCTTGCGTGAGTAGTACCTGTCAAACCTGTTCTGATGTGACCGCATAGAAACTGCTAACCCTCCAGGCTGGCAGGATCAGAGCTCTGATACCACTGTGATGAGCCCAGTTGGCTCCAACTCAAACCCTGTAGTTTTATCTTATCTTTGTGTTTTTTTTAGTTTTTTAGAGAAATTTCTAGAGAGAAGTAGAAGGGGTGATTTCACATAAATGCTCATAAAACTCAAATCTGAGCTAAAATTTATAGAATGGAAGTGCAAAAGGTATTAAATAACTGAAACAAAGAGTTTACAAGTTACAAACATACCCGAAATGCTCCAGATTATTTAAATAAGAAATTATTCCAGTTTGCCAGCCAAGAAAGGTGAAAACTGGCAAATCCAAGCATAGAATCCAACAGAATGCAGTCTCCAGCTTGAAAACTGAAGCAAATGAAAGGTACAATTTATATGCCAATGAAGGAGATGAGAAACCCTCAATAAAGAAGGCGTTTCTCCCAGAAAACTCCAAACTCCCTTTATCTAAGAGCCACGCCCTTCAAGAAGAAACCACGCCATCTGTAAGGAAAGAACAACCATAACGGGAATGATCACCAGATGAAGATAGGCGCCTGTCTCACAAACCCTTATGTATTTTTATTGAAGAACTCCACTGAATATGCACAAAAATCCCTGATTAAGCACTGTAGAAACTTCTGAATTGAAGCCTCCGCTGTTGCAATCATTCAACTGATCTTTCACAGTCTCACAATCACAGATCTGTGAAGAGTTTTCGTTCTCCAGAGATAAGCAAACTCCTGAAACCCTTGTCTCAGAGAAGCAAGCAAAGCCAAAGCCAAGAGAAAATGTCAAATAGTCAATAGTAATGTTGTAATTTCCTTTGGCTGCCTTATATGCACAAAAAGGCACGCATCTCCAAAAAGTGACGCCAATTTCACTTTTAAACATTTCAATAGTCAATGAATAAATAAATGGGCGCCCCTTTTGATAAAGTGTTTTAATTTCCACTTAAATAAATTTAAGTGAATTCTTTATTATAAAGTCAAATCAACTTAATAATATTCCATTAAATAAAGTTAAAACACTTCAATTTCACGAGAATATTGATATCTCGCTCATAACCTGTCGTATTGACGTGCCGTCAGAAGCTGTCAATCACTGAATTGCCAAGGCCTGTTGTGAGCCAATCACTGAAGTCAAAGGATGAGAACGACAAAACCCATCAAATAATGCCACTGACCCTCTAACCCAACCTGTTAGCCTACGAGAGTCTAAGTCATAGGCTAACCACCATCAAACACGATCATGCCAAAAAAGGGGACATTACAAGACCACCTGACAAAGGGTCTGAGCACATTATAGAGCTTGAGGACGGCGCTAAGCCGATCATCATTACTCCCTACAGGCATCCTAAGAGGATGAAGGATGAGATCGAGAAGATGATAAACGAACTTTTGGATATGGGTCACATCAGACCAAGTCCAAGTCCTTTTGCATCTTCTGTTGTCCTAGTGAAGAAGAGAGATGGCACCTTACGGATGTGTATTGACTACAAAGCCTTGAATAAAAAAACCACTAAGAACAGGTACCCAATTCCGCACATTGATGAGTTACATAGAGCTTGTTTCTTCTCCAAGATTGATCTTCGATCCAGCTACCATTAGATTCGGGTTAGAGAGGAGGATGTGGAGAAGACGACATTTTGTTGCCATTATGGTTACTATGAGTTTCTAGTTATGCCTTTCGGCCTGACCAATGCACCGGCTACCTTTCAATCTTGTATGAACAGGATTTTTAGAGATCAGTTGAGGAAGATAGTCTTCGTCTTCTTCGATGATATACTAGTCTTCAGCAAGACTTGGGTTGATCATCTAGCACATTTAGATTCTGTGTTGGGCACATTGGAGAGTGAATCTCTATTCGCCAAGGAATCAAAATGTGATTTCGGCATGAGGGAGTTATTGTACTTAGGGCATATCATTAGTGCCGAGGGGGTTAAGATGGATTCCGAGAAGGTGAAATCTATAGTCGATTGGCCTCCACCCATGAATCTCACTCAGCTGAAGGGATTCTTTGGGTTATGTGGTTTCTACCGCCACTTTGTCGAGGGCTTTTCACAGTAGGCAGCCCCACTTACGAACTTGATGAAGAAGGGGGCTTTTGATTGGGACCCAGGAGCACAACAGTGCTTTGAGAAATTCAAACGGTTGATGAGCTCGTGTCCGGTTCTCATTATTCCAGATTTTACATGGCCATTTGAGCTGCAGTGTGATGCCTCGGGAGAGGGCATTGGTGATGTCTTGATGCAGGATAAGCACCCCATCGCTTTTGAGAGTAGGAAACTTCGGGGTCCTGTTGGTGTACGTTTTATCATCCACCGAACACTTCAGAATAAAATGTCCAAAGACACTCTATCCTCTCTTGAAAAACCACCGCGTATGCTAAGATTGCGAGAAGATCATATGGCGATTCCAAGGTTTCTTTTGTCGGGTCTCGACGTGTGGATAAGCTCAATGGCCGTTGTGATATGCTAGTAATAAACAAGGGGACTTACGTAAGAAAATCTTCACAAGTTCAGGACTTAGGGAATTTATCATTAAAGGCTCTCAATTAGGACTTTCAATGGATCTCAAAAAATGGCAAAAGGATAGGGTTAGGAGAATCTAGTCTATGCCTAAGAACTCAAGAGACAATAAGGATTCGGTGAAGGGAATAAACCACACTTTGTTTCGCCTCCTGCAGGACAACATACGCAAAATGGGTGCAATCTTCAAGGGTTGTGAGAATAATTTTCAAACCTCGAATGAGGCTGAAGTTAAGTTTCCACAATTAAGAGCTCAGGCTAACTTTACGCATCGAATGCAAATCATCCATTCGAAGAAAGTATGAGCTACACTTCACCATTGAATCAATACGATCAATCTTTCATTCAATTAACAAACTTTCGAAGCAAATTCTACTTAATCTAACTTTAACTTTAATCTATGGCGGAAGAAGATATGCAACCTCGCTTACTCTTTGATAATAAGAAGTTATTCAAGGCAAATCATGCTCAAGAGCTTTTATTATTCGAAATAGTCTCAATGCAACAATTTCATATGCTGTCTCCACACAAATGAAAGTGAGAGAGCATAAGTTTATATAGAGTTTCAAAAATGAAATGAAGGGCCGAGATTAAAACAAGATTAACGGCCAAGATTATTACAACCAAACCCTAATTAGGGTTTCCCAAAATAACAAGAGTCATCAACCAGTAAACTATCAGTAGAGAGGCAGTTAAAGCTATATTCTAGGAGAGGCGTCCTTATCCTTCCAAGAAGCATCGCGTTCTACGAATCTGGACACTACTGCAATGACCTCCTCCATCGTGACAGGTGGCAGCATGCTGATCCGGAATTCAAGCTCATCCAAGTTCTCTGCACATTTGGCAAAGGTATTCACCCATTCTGCTTCCTGCTTCCTAAAGTCATTCCGAATGGCCAAAAGACTTGCCACCTTCGCAAAATCCTTTCTTAGAAGTGGTCCAGTAGTTGAGAAGAAAACTTTCTTGACCCTTCGCTTTAGCTCCTCCAGCTGCATATCCTCTTCTCAGACAATCTCTTGCTCAAACATTTCTGCAGCTGTCATGTGAATCTTCTCTCGAATGTCCTTTACCTGCTCCTTGATTCTAAGTCCATCCATTTTTGCCTTCTCCAAAACTTCCCTACGTATAGTTACTGACCAAAACCAATGATTGAAATCATATGCTGCTCCTACAGCAATCACCTTCTTGTTGACCAAATCCTCTCTTGGAGTGCTCTTCAATAGCCTGAGGCATGGAATAAGCCTCTCCTGCATATCCGGAATGCATTCCCATGTTTCCGCCATATCCATAAGTCTGGAAAGAAAGCATGAGGTTTGCCCATAAGCAAGTGCCAACTTCTCCATAAACAATGCAGCTTCTGTGCCTTCACTCGCCATCTAGTCCTAAGCTTCCTTGGCCGTCACCATTCTGTACTCGACATCCTTGGTCACCTCCTGTGATGAATTGAGGAGAGGAGGAACAATCGCACTACCCTGATCAAGTGGCTGGGTCAAATGCTGGATATATTCCTTAAGACGTTCGACCTCCTTTTTATACTCCTTCTTGGCCACTTCTTTCTCCAGTCTCGCTTTGATGGTCGAGACGGAATTATCTAACTCCTCTACTTCTTGACCTTTCGAGGTCGGGCCAAGGTCAACAGTGGTTATAGCATACTCCTGAGGAGTGATCTCGTCCTGTGGCTTGTCCACCGTGGGTATTGCAATGTGCACGGAACGGTTGCCTGTCTCGTTCCTCTGAATGGTGGAGAATTTCTTGGCAGGCTTCTTGATTGCAACTTGCTCCAATCTCGCCAAGAAATCGGCAGTATCATCCTCCTCTTCTTGAACTTCTGTAGGTATCTGGATCTTCATTCTCTCCAACAGCCACTCTGGAATGGTCGGCTGTTCAATCCCATCCTCGACCTGAATCTCTTCTTCATTCGGAACATCCACAACTCCTCTGATAGCGGAAATCATTCTCTCCTCGAAGTCATTGTTCCGAGCTTCTATCTCATTGTCTGAACCTAAGATTTCCGTGCCCGTAGGTGACGGAGGCTCTTCATCATCTAGCTGAATAGGTTCAATATTTCCTCCTGAACTGTAGGAGGTTCAAGCATTTCTACCAAGGACTTGTCTATAGTAGCCACCAGCTCGTCAAGGTTCCGGGATGCCGCTGAACGAGAAGGTTCTCCCTTATGCCTCTTGGAAGCAGGCTCTGTACTTAGGACTATTTCCTTCCTTTTCTCTCCGATCCCGACCAAGTCCTGATGGGATGCACCGGCATTAGAAGAATATGATTCTGACTCGCTCAGTAGATCATATGTGAGTGTGATTCCTCTCTGTCTTAATTCTTGGGCATGATAGTCAACCCACCACTGAGAGTACTTAGTCACTGGTCTCATTAGTGTTGCCAAGTCTGCGTGCTCAGGTTCTGACCATTTCACTGGAGGAAGGGGTCGGCTTTCCTCAAAGCGTGGCTGGATGTGGTTCCCATCATCTTGTAGCTGATCAGGCACTCGACAGAACTCGATTGTCCTCATGAAGTCTAGTGACATTCTGGACCACATTCTTCGTCTAACTTCATACTCATCGGCAACATTTGCCCAGAAATCTTCCAGTTCCATCCTGTGCTTGTACTTTCTTCCTTCTACTGTCCGGATATTATGATGTGGGTCGAAGTTGACCCTAGACTTGTAGGCTGTAAAGGGATACCACTGGATCTCCAACCTTGCACTCTCAGCTGCCTGTGCTGATGGACAATACTCCAACATGTTCCCGATGAAAAATGGGAATGTGACAGATGCCTTCTTGGATGGTCTTTGGATGTTCTGATACTCCTCCAACTGTCTCAGGACTTCGAGCAGGATCATCCGATTTGTCGGATAGATGGGCAATTTATAGGGATTTCCAGTAAATCCCTGGATCCTGACATATGTGAACTTCAGGAACTGGATGAACCAAGACCCGTACTTGCTGATAAGACTTTTCGCCTCGTGGCTCAGCCTCTGATGCACTCCTCCTTGAAGCTTTCTGGTAATGTGCATTAGGAAGGCATCATGCACCCTCCTGAAGTGAGTCTTCTCTTTCAATTGGAGCTGTGGGTAATAGTCGTAAGGCCTAAGTTCGTTCTCCCCGTTGCCAATTTTGCCCTTGCAAATCAATCCTGGATACTTGTATGATCTGGCCAACAGGTATACAACATACGAACTCATATGAAAAGACTTAGTCTCTTCGAGGTTGACCAATTGTTCGTGGAGGTTGTCACTTATCATCCGTGACCAGTTGAACATTTTGACGCCAGAAGTGATCTCGTCTATGAAATAGTACATCCAGCTCTCGAAAAAGGCGCCTTGCAGGTTACCAGCTATTCTATTCTGCATCAGCACGATATCCCCAAAATCTTCCTTGAAGTCTGTTCGATGAGGTCTCTTGGGCAACTTCTTGATTGATGGCTTAGGCTTGTCCATCCACACCTTGTTGACTGTTGTGGCGCACAAATCTGGTTGGCTGTCATATAATCTTTTGGCTTCTTCCTTGGTCTTATAGACCGTCCGTGAATGTTCCGGGATGCCGAAGGTTCCTGGATTGCAACTTCGCCCAAGTGTGCTAAGACTCTTCCATTAGGTGCGATGATCTGTCTCTTCTGAGCATCATAGTGGAGAGCACACTCCACCATCAGTTCTGCACAATCCATTGCCGGTTGGAATCCAGCTGCCTGAAATATCCCGTTTCTGACTATCCGTCTGGCTATCGGTGTGGGAAGTCCCTTCTGCCCATACACTCTTTTCTTAAATTCATCAAAGTCGACGTGTACGAGATCGGTGTCCACGACATTCTTCCATTTCGAAACGACTTTGGTCTCTCGTTGAGCACCCTTGTTGGCAAACTTCATTTTCAGCTTCTTTGATGGTTCGCCCGCCGTGGTTGTCAACCTGCAGTCCAAAAGATTAACATTAATACAAAGACTTTTTCAAATAATTAAATCTTGTGCCTTGGATTTGAAAATTTACTTTCAGCTGGTTAAATAATTAAATTGTTGCGAAAAAGCAAGCTGAAAGTAAATTGGATGAAGTTGAAAATTTCGCTAGAACTTCGTCAAGATGAAAGGACAAAAAAAAGATAGCAAATTCACTTGACGGAACATCAAACCTCAGTGAAGAACTATTGGATACAAATCAGATTTAAAAATCTGATTTTTAGAAGAAGAAGTGCGCCCCTCTTCAAGAAGAATTTCAGCTTTCAATAAATCTCTTCTCTTTTCCTGCGAAAATTCTTCAGCATAACACTATTTCACCTTCTGGAAAAATTCGACTTTGCCTATTGATCAACCAATTGCCTGATAATTTCGAGAAAGATTAAATTTCTCTTTCGCTGTGTGTGAAAAAATGAGTTGCTGAAACTCATTATAATGCTGAAGGATTGATTTATTTTAGCAATTTCCATTTTCTCCCTCGATCTCGATTTGTCTTCTTTTGATTAAACAGGCAGGTTTCCTTTTATTTTTCGACAAGAGTCAGTCTCGAGCTTATCCGGGCAAATCCTACTGATCTTCAAAAATTTGATTTTTTACTTAATGTTTATCTTTGATTTTTCGATCTTTTAAAAGAAAACATTAAATTTTTAATTAAATTCATGGCGAATTTAATTTTGCCTGTCTGATTTTATCTCTCCGCCTGGCATACTTTATTTTCTTCCAATTCTCGTCTGGCAAATTTGATTTTGTCCAAGGCATTTTAAATTTCCAAGTAGTTGAAAATAAATTATTAAAATATTAAAAATATTTTAATTTATTCCAACCCGTTCGTTTTGGACCCATGGCTATTTCGATTTTCTCTTCGTTTTTCTTGGCTAAGAGTGTATTTTCCAATTTTATCCTCAATTTCGTCTAGCCAGAACAAAATTTAAGCCATTCCGTCGAAAATTTTATTGCCAGATCCATATTTTTCTTTGCCGAGGCGAAATTTTAATAGCACCGAGCCTATTTTCTTCTGCCAAAGTCAAATTTTCTCTTGCTCAATTGAATTTTTCTAGGCAAAATCCTCATCTGGGTGTCTTCATCGGGAGAATTTCTTTGACGCTTGACAAATTCTTCCTCCTTTTGGGCAAAGGCGAACTCTCCTTTCTCCTTGCCTTGTGCATTTTTCTTCGGCCAAAGTTGTCAATTTCTCAACATTTTCTCCAGACAACCATACTTAGGCAAATTTAATTTCTTTTCCACCTTTGTGTTAGGCATACTTCGTTTTATTTCTTGCCATATCCCAATCTTCTTTAGCATTTGTCCTTTCAAACTTGGCACTTGACCTCTTGAGGACGTCATGATTCCTAGCCCAAAATCTCAATTTTTTTATCATTTAGCCTCTATACTTAGGCAAATATTCGAATTTTTTTTTTTTTTTGGACTAGGCACCAACACTTAGCAAAAATCAATCTTTTCCCTCTTCATGTGCTTAGGCGGACTTAGCATTTTGGACGAGCATGGCGGACTTTCCTTCCTCTTTGGATATGCATCTTGGACGTCCCTCTTTTCTAGGGCGGACTTTAAAGCTTTTTTGCATTTTACCCCTTGGCAATGTCATAATGTTTAGCCAAAGATCAATTTTCCACCTTTTTAGGCCCTCATACTTAGCAAAATTTTTGATTTTTTTTTCTCTTCTACATGCCTAGGCGAACTTTGGATAGCCTTCAGCCAAGTCCCACCTTTCAAGGGCGGACTTCCTAAGTGTTTAGACATCCCATCACAAGGCTAGGCGGACTTTGAAGCTTCTTAGGATGTTGAAGGCGGATTTTGGAAGTGTCTAGGACGAGCATCCTTCAAGATGGCGGACTTTGGAGGAGATTAGGATGAGCTTGGGCGGACTTCAAGACTTTTTGGCACTTCCTTTCTTGCACATGGCGGACTTCAAAGGATCCTAGGATGAGCATGGCGGACTTCAAGACTTATTGGCACTTCCTTTCTTGCACATGGCGGACTTCAAAGGATCCTAGGATGAGCATGGCGGACTTTAGGTATGTCTAGGATATTCTTCCTTAGTGCTGGGCGGACTTCACCAGCTTCCAGACTTTCCTTCATTTTTCCTTCCCACATTTCAAGGACCTTTCCCATGGCGAATTTCAGACTTAGCCATATTTTCCAAGAACTTCATCTTTTTTGAGCTGATTTTTTGTAATTTCAACCTCAGATCTGACTGGTTTTGACCTGATTTTTCCAGAATTTGAATGTTTTTGGTCTGATTTTTACGCTTTTTGACTGTTTTTTCCAGATTTTTCAATAATTTTCCAAATTTTCTCTTTGATTTTCTGAGAGTTTTATCAAGTTTTTGGAACTTCTGAGTGCGTTTTTGGAATTCGGGACCTTTCTTAATATAGAAACTTTCCAAAAATAGAAAAAGCAAACCCTAAAAAATAGGGAACCTTGTTTGGTCCGAAAATGCCAAAAATGAAAAATTGAAAAAAGCAAATTTTCCTAAAAAATAGGAAGTGTCAGAATTGGCCGAATTCACAGGTGATCTTCGTTTCCTGGGCCTTCGAGCGCTTCCATGACGTCTACGCACTGATTCGAGCATGAATTACTGACTTGGCTCGGGTAACTCTCGACAAACTGACCTGAAACTCTTAGCAAAGTGATCCCACATAACCGTTGCAAGGAGACAAAACCCTAAAAACTAGCAAGCAACTGGGGGTCCCCATTGGCGATGGGGCGATGTGTGAAAAAGGTCACAACAGGTCCTAAGCAAGGTTACGACATTTACAAGAAGGAAATGTTAGCCATCATGCATGCTTTGGGTAAATTTAGATAGTACTTGGTGGGGAGCAAATTTTTGGTGAAAACAGACCATAACAGTTTGAACCATTTCCTAAGTCAACGTGACCTCAATGATCGGCAACAAAAATGGGTTAGCAAGTTGCAGGCTTACGATTTTGACATAGCATATGTCAAGGGTAAGAAAAATATAGTTGCCGACGCCCTTTCGAGGAGGCCTTGTGCTCTCTAGGTGAGGTGATAGATGATTGGAGGGGTTTGATTGCAGCTAAGTATGTGAAGGATAAGTGGGCTTCCAAGTTCATTGATGGTATAGTTGTGGATGACAGGTACACCCTTGTGAATGACCTCATCATTTACAAAGGGAGGATTTTCCTTGTACCCGAATCCTCTTTGAAAAAGAGGATATTGAGAGTTCTTCATGACACCCCTATGGCAGGTCACCTAGGTTACTTTAAAACCTACAGGTAAATTAGGGAGTGGTTCACTTGGAAGGGGCTCAAATCAGAGGTACTCAAGTACGTGAGAGAGTGTCCTACTTGTCAGCAGAACAAGCAGGAGCATACTTTTTCGGCAGGACTACTACAGCCTCTACCCATTCCCAGTTGGAAGTGGGAATGCATATCCATGGATTTCATCACGGGTTTACCCAAAACCCAGGGTAGGGATTGCATTTACGTTGTGGTTGATAGGCTCACGAAGTTTGCACACTTCTTCCTGATTTCGGCTACTTTCACAGCAGTGCAGGTTGCTGATTTGTTTTTCAGAGAGATTCCGATTGCATGGGTTGCCTCGGAATATAGTGAGTGATTGAGATAGCAAATTTATGAGTCATTTCTGGTAGGAGCTCTTCAGGCTAAGTGGCACGAAACTCACTTTGAGCACGAGCTACCACCCACAAACAGATGGATAGATCGAGATAGTCAATAAATGGGTGGAGGGCTACTTGAGGAACTACATTGCGGGGCAGTAGAAGGCATGGGTTAGATGGTTGCATTTATGCGAGTATTGTTATATAATACTACACACCACATGTCTATACAGATGTCACCATTCGTGGCACGGAACTCACTTTGAGCACGAGCTACCACCCACAAATAGATGGATAGATCGAGATAGTCAATAAATGGGTGGAGGGCTACTTGAGGAACTACATTGTGGGGCAGCAGAAGGCATGGGTTAGATGGTTGCATTTATGCGAGTATTGTTATATAATACTACGCACCACATGTCTATACAGATGTCACCATTCATGGCACTCTATGGGTATGACGCTCCCAATTTTTTGGATTTTCTATTTGGGGATAGTAGAGTGCCAAGTGCGAAGGATTTGCTATAGGACAGCTAGGACATCATGAGTTCTTTGAAGGAGAACATACAAAAGGCTTAGAATCAACAAAAGCAGTAATCAACATAGAGTGGAGCGTTCCTTCGAGGAGGGGGATATGGTTTATCTTATGTTGCAGCCATACAGGCAATCCACTTTGAGGAAGAGTGGCTCAGAGAAGCTCAAGCCATGGTACTATGGCCCATTCTGAGTTTCCAGACGGATTGGTGAGGTGGCTTACGAGCTAGAGTTCCCAATAGAGAGTAGGGTTCACAACGTATTTCACATATCTCGCCTCAAGATGAGGAGGGGAAATTGATTTTGATCCCTGAGGGCTGAGGCTATCATTGATACTAGAGAGCGTCATTTGAGGTGTAGAGTAATCAGGGAATATTTGGTTAAGTGGAAGGACCTGCCAGTTGAGGATCCAACCTGGGAGAATGAGGAGATATTGTAGCATCCTGTGATAAGATTGCTTGAGGACAAGCAATTTCTAGGAGGGTGGACTGTAATGTCCCCTTTCTAGCCAGTGGTTCGAGGGATAGGGTTAGCATATTACTACAGTTCTCGAAGGCTAACAGGATGATTAGGGGATCGTTCTGAGGGGTTACAGGACTTGTTCCTTGCTACTTACTTTTTTTAGTAAGTAACATCAAGGTTAGTAACGACACACCTGTAGTTCCTTGCTAAAAAAGAAAAAGGAATTTTTTTTTGCAAAAGTCAAAGTCAAGGGAAGAAAGTCAAAGTCAAAGTCAAAGTTAGAGGATAAGGATTGCACAATATCTTATCCACAGAGGATAAGGATGACAACTTAGGATAAGGATTGCAAAATATCTTATCCACAGAGGATAAGGATGACAACTCAGGATAAGATTGACAACTCATAAAGCAAAAAGGTGAATCTTATCCACAGAGGATAAGGATGACAACTCAAAAAGGAAAAAGAGCAAAACTTAAAGTGGGCGTGGGAAAGCATAAAGCAAGAGAGAGAGAGCTTCATTGTGATCATCGAGGATATTATATCATTTTATGAGCTGCTGCTGCAAGTTTGGCGTTTCAGGCTGATTGAGGATGGATACCCTTTATTAGAACAGGTTTTGTAGGCGTGCAAGATCGTCCAAGGATCCTTCTTGTTTGGTCTCATTCAGGGATCAACTTTGAGCTTAATTACAGATTTTTGCATTGAAGAATAAATCAGGTTATTTATATTTTAGTCACAGATCAGAATAAAGGGTTTGAGAATTTAATAAATTGTAGATCAAGGTCTTAGGATTGGCATGTGGGAAATCAATTCTCTTAGCACACTTGTCTGGCATCATTTAGAACAACAATTGCAGGCCGTACCAGATTGGTTTACTCACCATTGACAGGCCGCTCTCTTTCAGATTGAAGAAAGGGTCTCAAACAGCAATATTCAACCATTTTAAGAGGCACGTGTAGATCAAGGGAGCAGGCCGTACTTCTCAAAAAGGATGTGTGACCATGGAGGCTAGTTGATCTGATTTGTGGACAGAAAATACACTCTTTGGAGGCGTCCAACATCAATATGTAGATTGGCGTCAATCCCAAGGTGAATACTGAGCAATTTTGAGCATTGCGTCTTAGGGTTTAATCCATCAGTTTGCTGGTTATCAGAATTCAGACCTGTAACGTGTTATGACAGCAAATGGGTATGTCACATTTATGATTGAAATCAATAAAAATCAACTAGGTCTTCATCAATTTTTGCATTTGCTTTCTGTGTTTTGTATTTAAATCATTTCATTTCTAGCCAAATATTGCAAAAAACTCAAAGAAAACCAGAAATCAAACCACAACACAAAAATCAGATTTGAAATGATAGAGGGTTTACCAATTTCTTAATGTTTTTTCTAGTACAAAGTGCTTGCCTTCATCACGAACTTGGTACACTTTAGATGCAGGACTCTTCTTTGAGATGGATTCATGTGATTTGGACACTTGTGATTCAACAAATAAAAAATAAAGTTCGGATGCCAATAATTTGTGGTAATGTCTTATACATTATACTGTTGGCATGTGATTTGGGGATTCATTTCAGCTATTGTTTGACTCAGGCATTGTCCTCTAACTATCCTTATTGGCCGAATTTCCAAGTCAAATTCCTATAGCATGGTCATCCATTTGCCCTTGTGTTCCCTGAGTTCGTTTTAGATGAGCATAGGTTTTCTTGTTAGATTGGGCACTATGGCAAATATTTTATGATGCAATCTAGTGTGTGAATTTTTTATAGCCTTGATTAGAGCAAATGCTTGTTTGTCAATCATGGAATACCTAGTCTCCGCATTTTGAAGGGGTGAGCTTATGAAGCATTTGACCTCTCATCATTGGTTTGTCCTCTCTACGTGAGTACCCCTACACATCAATGCTTTGAGGCAAACAAGTAAACAAAGAAGGGTTGTGGAGTCGGGGAAAATCAAGACAAGCATGGTAGATAGCTTCTTTGATTTCTTGAAAAGTAGCTTTGGCTTTCGTAGTCTAGTCAATCTTAGCATTCTTCTTGAGCATGGTGTTCAATGGCTTGACAATCTCAACTAATCTAGAGACAAATTTTCTTACAAATTTGATTTTTCAAAAAAATGACTTCAATTCCATTTTGTTTGTAGGAAGGGGGATCTTTAGAATGGTTTTAACCCTCTTAGGATCAATAAAAGTACCTTTTCAGAAATAACATGACCTGAGAGTTTCCTCTACATGACTTCGAAAATGCACTTTTTGGGATTTGAGGATATCTCATGTTTTCGTCACCTTTGTAGAACTTTCTTTTAAGTCTTTTATGTGATCCTTCAATTCTTTGAATATATAGTAAGGTCATCCATATATATGATAATGCACTTACCAGTGAGGTCCTTGAAGGATATGTCCATGACATGTATTGATAAGATAAGGTGGGAAAAGGGTCCCACACCCAAGAGTTATTAAGTATCAATAAATAGAGATACAACAAAAAACAAAAAATTGCACCAACGTAGCAAAGACGAAGCTCACAACAAAGCATAGCAAAAACTGAGACCAAAAAACAAAAGCAACCTAGGTGATCTTTATATTGTGGAGGCTCATAAGAGTGTTCCACTCATCTGAAATCTGGTTCAACTTCTGTTTCCACACCTCAAGGTCATTATCCTCATTGTTTTTCTTTGCCTCTCGGATTTTCTTTAGCTTGTTCTTCCCTTTGTGCCTCTTCTCCAACTTCCTTTGTCTCTTTCCCATGGCATGTTGAAATGTTGCACTAGCATTAATTAATCCAAATGACATTCTTTCATATGCAAAATTTCCCCACTTGGTAGTATATGCAGTCTTGATTTTGTCTTTCTGATCTACAAATGACTTGATTGTACCCAAAATATTTGCCTAAAAATGGCATCATTTGAGACCATTTACAATCTACAACACCTCATTGAGTGATGGGAGTGGGTAGTTGTCCTTCTTGGATGCTTTGTGTTAGGAATATTGCATCATAGGAAGCATACAATAATTATGCATAAAATAATTAGGTTTGTTATAGTTTGTTAAATAGGTTAATGGTACGAATGCGTTTGTATTGAGTTGTTAAAACAACTCAATATATTTAGGAAAGTTATTTGGGGAGTTTCCTATAAAATAGGATATGAAAATCCTATATATATGTAATACATTATTGAACGGATAGTGAGAAAAGATAATATTATTTGTATGCTTAATCAGCTCCTATTTTCTCTACATGGTTTTAGAGCGAAAGGGATAGAACAAAGTAAATATGAGCTCCATGTTTGGAGAATTGATGTTCAATATCATAGTGAGAAATATTTTATTTTGAGGCCTCCAAAGAAGCGCAACACTTCAAAGACATGATGGACGACACTATCTTTGTTTTTGGGAGGCTTCAATGCGGTGATTACCTGTCATTTCTCAGATGGCTTGACGGGCACGATGTGGAACCAAGTATTAAAGAAGTGCAGAAGCAAAGAGATGTGTTTGTGCAAACTATGGCGAAATACCATTGTGAGAAGCACGGGATTGATGCTTCACAAGTACAAGATCTTATTGACATTCTCATCACTGCTACAAATAACAAGGAAATCAAATTCGATAATAATGATATCATGGTCAAGGCCACAATGGTAACTGCTAGTAAAGACCCATTTGTTGCTACGATGGACTGGGCACTAGTATTGTTGTTGCAAAACCTCGACATTCTGAGAAAAGTGCAGCAAGAGCTCGATATTCATATTGGACGGGACAGAGTAATTGATGAATCGAATCTACCCAAACTGAAATACTTGGAGGCAATTGTAAAAGAAATGTTTCAACTGATAGTGAATGTGTGGGAATTACATAGGGATTTGGCCATGTGGGATCATCCCATGGAATTTGATCTGGAGAGGTTCTTGAAGAGTGACGTAGAGATTGATGTAAAAGGACAAAACTTTGAACTGATTCCATTTGGTTTAGGAAGAAGAAAGTGCTCGGGAATGTTTATTGCGGCTACGATAGCCCTGTTGGTAGTTGCAAATTATATTAGGAAAAGTAGTAAGGTGGGGAAAAGTAGTATTAAAGAAGTGCAGAAGTGAAGAGATGTGTTTATGCAAACTATGGTGAAATACCATCATGAGAAGCATAGGATTGATGCTTCACAAGTACAAGACCTTATTGACATGCTCATCACTGCTACAAATAACAAGGAAATCAAATCTGATGATAATGATATCATGGTCAAGGCCACAACCATTGCAATGGTAACTGCTAGTAAAGACCCATTTGTTGCTACGATGGAGTGGGCACTAGTATCGCTGTTGCAAAACCTCGACATTCTGAGAAAAGTGCAGCAAGAGCTCGATATTCATATTGGACTGGACAGAGTAATTGACGAATCAGATCTACACAAACTGAAATACTTGGAGGCAATTGTAAAAGAAATGTTTCAACTGATAGTGAATGCGTGGGAATTACACAGGGATCCGGCCATGTGGGATCATCCCATGGAATTTGATCTGGAGAGGTTCTTGAAGAGTGATGTAGAGATTGATGTAAAAGGACAAAACTTTGAATTGATTCAATTTGGTTCAGGAAGAAGAAAGTGCTTGGGAATGTTTATTGCGGCTGCGATAGCCCTGTTGGTAGTTGCAAATTATATTAGGAAAAGTAGTAAGGTGGGAAAGCTCCACCTTTTCTCTGCCCATTGAACCAACTCCTTCAAACCCCTCTGGACAAAGGAAGTTTCGACTCATATCCACTCTTTGTTCAGGTTCTATGAGTTGAGTCATTTAAAATAGTAATTTCATATTATTTAGTTTGGTTCTGTTGATGTGTTTTTCGTGACCGCACCAACGCAGAATAAAGTTGCCAACGGCTTCCCTATTCTCTCTTGATCAAAGTATTCCGCATGCTAAGATTGCAAGAAAGTTCGTGCGTTCAACTCCAAGGTTCCTTAAGTGCGAATAGGCTCAGTTTGGCTCGATGTGATTTGCTGGTATTTCAAGGGGACTTACAGAATTGTTTGGCAGCGGAGAAAGGAATTCAAATGCTCGAAAGATTTATCTATGAAGTGCGGGTTTCCTATTCTAACCGGGAATAAACTGAATTTAAATGGGGTAGGGTCTAAGAAGTTTATGTTCTATTCTAAATGGGATATGTGGAGCTTTGTTTCAATAAACTTCAACCAGATTTCACCTAGCCTCCGTCGGACAGCCTCAGTAAAATCGGTGCAATCTTCGAGGGAAATAGCAAAAGATGTTCAAATTATGACTTAACATGCATACACCATCACAACGACGCATATAAGCATATAAATCACAACCGAAGTTAAACTCAATGTAATGTCCAGTTGACCACACAAGGCGAACTTATCATCAACAAGTCGCTAGTGGTATGGAATAAAGCGAAGCTATCTCAATAAAACACCACACACTAGAGTAAGCTACTTGCATGAACTAAGCTACTTGGATACGAAAGGAAGAAGAAACCTTGCTAGCATTTCATGACAAGACGAATTCCATCATCAATGAAAAGATCTATTATCATAAAATGTGTTACACAACAATCTCTTCAAAAGTTTTCAAAGGGAAAACTTTCTCTCTTCTCCAAATTATGCAAAATGCTCTACACTATCAATCTATACTAAGCTACTTCTAACTTGTCTCTCTATTCTAACTTCTATTCTAATTCTACTGTCTACTTTCTAATGAATTACAAATGAGGGGGACTCCCCCTTTATATAGCTAGCCAAGTCCCAAAAGACGGCTAGGGTTACAATCAATAGAGTGGCCAGAATCGTGCCACCTCAGCCCTAAATAATATTGCCCTAAAAACCGCCACAGAGGAGAGTGGGGTAATAAATGCGCCATAATGTCCACCATCATCCTTCTAGAAGCTTCCATTTGTAGACGCGTTCACACTGTTCTCGATCTTCTTTCTTGACTTTGTTCTTTGACTTCTTCCACTTGAGGATCTTCATCTTTGTCACTTGAGCTAACACTTAGCCATTTTCTTATAACTTCCTTCTTCCTTCAAGATTGAAACTTGTCTTCATCGTGCTTCACCACTTCAAGTCATCATGCTCTGGCCTCAACATTTCTCCTGCAAAACAAGCGAGGAGAGGGGTATTAGAATACTTCATGATATAAACTTAACTCACTCACCTGATCCTCACGCTCCAACTTTCAAGCGTTCATGGCCAACTTCGTGTTCAAGTTCATGCCTTAGACAAATTTCCATCCTTGAGAACTTCATTTCACCTGCTAGAGCTCTGATAACCTCGATTTTATTCTTCTCTGGCTCATGAAAACTATCCTCACGAAGAGCCTGGGCAAATCCACCTAGGCAACTCCTTTCAAATTCACCGTCTGGAAGATTTCATCTTGAAAACACGTTTTCTTCACATTTGCCTTAGAAATTTTTCAAATTTCCCTGAGGAAATTCATCAACCTGGTGCTCACTTAAAAATCTTCATCCCAGAATCCTCGACAAGCTGTGGAAGACCTTAAAATTAACTCCTCATCGGCAATCTTCGATACCCAGAAGAAAATTTTCTTCAGAACGCGTCGAATTCATGGGTACCCAACGAACGGGTTCATTTGATTTTCTTGAATTTTGAACCTTAGAAAATATTCTTTCAACAATTTTGTTCTCGTTCTTCGATCTCCTCTGAGAATTTTGCTCTGACTTGGAAAATTTTAATCAATCTTGTGGAGCTGACGTTCACTGACTTCACCTCTGGCAACTCTGCTGTGTTTCAAGAAAAATTCCATCACCTCTCCAGACTTAAGCATTTTTCTAAGGGAGAAAATATTTTGTGCCTTAGAAAAATTTTAAAGCATCTTGGAAATTTTGCCTTGGAAATTTTTTTGTCCATTCGCCAGCATTGGAAATTTTATCAACTTCCCTTAGAAAAATTTTATTCATGCCTGGCACACTTGATTTCTCACTCACCATTTTGTATTTAACTCCACACTTAGAAAATACTTTCACTTGAAGCTCCAACGCCCTTTAAAAAAAGTTTCATATCACATCATCCTACATTTCATCCTAGGCGCAAATAGCATGAGCAAGAGGATATGCCTAGCATTTTTTTTTTTTTCACTTGGCACCATTTTCCAACACTTAGGCATTTTATTCTCTAACGCCTAGCACATTAATTTCACTCACCACCCTCAAACATTTCAACGCCTTAGAAAATATTTCTAACACCTTATAACTCCCTTCAACATAGGCGCATATCACACTTTGAGAGGAAAATGCCTATCATTTGCCTTGTGTTTACCACGCCATGAAGTGTCTTTCACTTTATTTACCACCTTTTACTCCATCCACTTACCTTTTAACTCCTCAACATGGGCGCATTTAGCATAGGGAAGAGGATGGGCGCATTTTGAGGTGAGTGGAGGATGAGTTTGTTGACTTGTTGACTCCTTAGCTGCATGGGCGCATTTAGCATAGGGAGGTGGATGAAACACATGCAACGCCACCTTGCCTTCCTTATTTTGTCTTCACTTGCCATGCTTTGGGCGCATTTCTTATGTGGAGGAGGATGAAAACATTCAACGCCTTCAACAAGTGACTCTTCAGCTTCCTAGATTTTGTCTTCACATGGCAGCTTTTGGGCGCATTTTGCCCATGTAGGAGGATAAAAAAAAGTTGACTTTGCTTTGACCCTCTTGAACTTGGGCGCATTTCAGCATGTGTGGAGGATGACACATTTCCAACGGCCAGCCTTGACTTCTTGTTGGGCGCATTTGCTACTTGATGGAGGATAAAAACGCCTTTGACTCCTCCTGTGAATCTTTGACCTCCCTCTTGAGATGGGCGCATTTAGCCATATGTGAAGGACGAGTTTTGTTGACCTCTTGACCCTTTTGCTTGCTGGGCGCATTTGAACTTGCATGAAGGATGGCGCATTTTGCCCCTGGAGGTGGATGAACACTAATACTTAGAAAAATTTTCAATCTTCCTGAGCTCTCTTGGGCGCATTTTGAGGGGTGAGGCGGATTTCTCATACTTAGAAAATTTTTCATACCTCCTGAGCTTTCCTTCTTCTTTTGGGCGCATTTCCTTATGCCCGCAGGATGAAACTCATTGACTTTCTTTGACTTCTTCTGCCTTGGGCGCATTTTACCCTTGCTGGTGGATGAACTCACACTTAGAAATTTTTCATGCCTCTAGCTGAGATGGGCGCATTTCCCTATGCCTGCTGGATGAGACTCCAGACTTAGACAAAATTTTATCATCCTCGCCAGCTTACATGCCCTGCTATTTATAGTAAGTCCTCTGAATTTGCGCCTCTGAAGCTCGGATCAACCTGAAATTTTGAACGTAGCATCCTCACAACTTTATCAATCTGTCGACACTGCCACTTTTAGTCACCCTGCTATTTATAGCCTGTTTCTGAAGGTGGCTTACTATAAATAGTAAGCTCTTGTTTCGATAGCTCCCAAGCTCCGTCGAGTTGAAATTGAATGGCGATCCTCACCAGTGACCTTCTTGTTGACACCAAGCATGCATTGATTTACTATTTTTAGCATGTTTCCAAATTGACTTACTATAAATAGTAAGTGCTCCGTTTGACCAAATTTCACCAACAGATAGCTTGAAGGACGCTGATCGCGATGGTTTACATCGGTTTCAAGATTTTGACTTTGATGCCTATTTTAGGCTCCAAAGTGAAACCCTAATTTGCATTGCATGCGTAAAAGATCTCCGCTTGACTCTCGTAGCGCTATCGGCTCGTGAATCTAACTGCTGGGAGGCGGCTGCCGGGACACACCTGCTAAAAATAGCAAGTTCCTTACTGAGTGAGAATCTTCATTTGCATGTCACACCATCGCGAAGCTCTCGGAAAACCCATCAGGAATCACCCGACATGCAAAAGAAACCTCGACATGCAAACCCTAAAAATAGCCTCGGAAGGCTGAATTCTGAAAGTAGTCATCTCATCTTGCATGTTACATCATCGCGAAGGGCTTGAAAAACCCAGAAGGAATATCCGGACATGCAAAGAAAATCTCGCATCACGGACCACGAAATTTGTGCCGGAAGCCGGTGCTAAAAATAGTAAGTTATCCGTTTTTGCTCAAATTTGGCATGCAAGCAGTCTGATATACCCTGAATGCCGTGTGATGATCGGAATCTCAAAATAGCTGATAGATTGCTCTGAATTTCACACTTACTAAAAATAGTAAGTACCTGGAATTTGATGAAACTTGGCTGGAAACCTGCTAGATGTCTGCTGACAACAACATTAAGTTCAATTTTCAATTTTCTCACTTTATCTGACCTTGAATTGACCAGGAACGACGAAACCCTAATTTTCAGACTTGGCCAAAATTTCACGTTTAAGCTCAATGACGGAGAAAGACAGAAGAGAGACAACAACAAAAACCAACCAACACCAAACCAAAAGCAAAGCCAAAATTAGGGGGTCCCCATTTGCAATGGGGCGATGTGTGAAAAACATCACAACAGGTTCTTATAGTTTACGTTTATAGATTGAGTCTTCAACTATAGTTTTTAGATTTAAGTTAAATTGTTATTGGTTTAGTGTTTCAAAATGTCGTTGAGTCAAGTTGTATTATTTTCTTTAAAATAAGTTTTTTTACAAGTATGTTTGTTTAAAAAAAATCAAGTGTCAATTTTTTTGGTAAATGGATGCACTATTGCTTGTACACGACATTCATTTTGTGGTGGCAGGGGGCATTCTAAAAGTGAACTTCAAAGTCAAATTTGCTTAGTAGCAAACCTACTGGAGGATTGTAATGTCCCCTTTTTAGCCCTATGCTTTTCAGTGGTTGATAGCCCTTTTCCAGAGTCCTATGGGCTATTCGGAGGTGTTATTAGGGTTTCCTATTTTTAGGAGGTATCTTTTTGAGTTTTCAAGGGGTGGTTGCAAGAGTTTGCCAGTATGTTTTTTGGGTCTTTCTGGGTTTTCAAAGAGCTTTAGAGGGTGTCACATGCATTTTCTTCAGTGACTATTTCTGGACTTACTATTTTTAGTAAGTTACGACAGCTACTCGGAATGTGCTCAAATGGTGTTTGGAATCACTATTTCTAGTAGTATGCTATTTTTAGTAAGTGTTATTTCTGGCAGTAGTTCAACACTTGGCTTCTATTTCTAGCAGTGAGGCAATTCAGTCTTGAGAGTGGCATCTCCAGCATTCTTGGAGTTCAGAAAAAGAAAGTTTAATAACTTAAGTTATATTATTTTCTAATGTTGCTTTTTGGCCCCCATGCCTAGGCTTTATAACTTAAGTTGTTTTAAAAGGTGGAGTCATGAGTCAGACACCCTTTTGGAGACTTTGCAAAATTTAAATGATTTTTATGCCAAGGGTAAAGTGGACGCCATAGTTTACAAGATAAAGGGGTTTTAATAAATAATGTAATATTCCTTATTTGGGCATCCCATTTTGGAGGGAAAAGGAGTTTTGAATTTCTAGGTTTGGAGGTTATAAATATGCCTCTCCTCTGCTCATTTTGACTATGCTATTTGATGATAACAAAGTGTTGCTGAAATTATTTTAGACTCTTGCTTTGAGGTTGGTACACCTCCTAGTTCTTTTTTAGCTTTGAGTTTTCAAGATAACTCATAGCTGAATGGTGGATGCTTCTTCATTTAGAGGTTGCATATTGAGCTTCAATGGTGATGGCTTTCCTATTTACTTCAGTTTTGTGTAGCTTTGATGTTTTCTAGAGACTTTTTGGTGTGATCATATGCTGTTTGGAGTTTTGTGGAATGTTCTTCCAGTCTACTGCTGACCCATGTTTATGCCCATACTGTTTCAGAGAGCTGGAACAATTTTGTGGGTATAGGCTCAATGTTTCCTTAGCTCTTGGGCGCCCCTTTGCTTGGAGTCTCATATTTTTTGGATGTGAGCCTGATTTTTGCTAGCTGGTTTTGCTAGCTGGTCAACCTCCCTAGAAGGCCGTACCATCTGCTACTGCAGCATTGGTTTGTGTGTTGGGGTATTCTGTGCATAATGATGATGGCTAGCTTCTTGGATTTGGACACCTAGCTCTTGGGAACCCTTTGCAAGTGATTTGAGGTGAATCGGATGTGTGGTTGGAGAGATATGAGCATTTGAAGGGGTGCTGGTTGGTTTTCGTGCATGCTGTTCTGTCCTATCAGATTGCTGCTCCTTCATATCAGACCTGGTATTTCATTGTCTTATCATACTTTCATGATGCCTAGTCATTTGTAATGTTATAGAGATGGATATCTAACACTTGGGCTTCATATTGTTTGATTCTCTCATGATATATTGAATCTAATGTCATATTGTAACACTGATTTAGTAGTACTAATCAGCTTTCTCATTTCAATATTTTGTATTACACTCCCACTAGATAAGTGGTTGAGTTCTTGCTTTACTTTCTGTTGTTCGTTGAAAAGTGGAAGTGGCTAGCTATGCCGCCAAGTTCTTTGCTTTACTTTACTTTCCTGTAGCCCGTTGAAGAGTGGAAGTGGTTGGCTTTGCTGCCAAGTATTTACATTTTCTCTATTGGCTGGCTGGCCGGAAATAACTCTTGTACTTCAAGCATAATTCATATTGTAATTAGATCCCCTTACACCATATGCTCTCACCTTGCCCACTTCGGGATCTGGGTGATCAAAAAGTGAAGGGTCACTTCCAGTTTGCTTATCTTTACATTGGGCTAATGCTAACTGGTGAAGTTTGTGTGAAAAAAATGGGGAAAAACTAAGGGGGATATTTCAAGGATGGAGGTACAGGAGGTTGGAGGACATTCAGTGACCTCTCAACAATAACTTGCGACGGGGCCGTGAAATTGCATTAGTGACCAAACAAATTGTGCCAAAATGACTAAAGCCAAGATCGGTTTCTAGGTGGCAACGACAACCGTCTCATATCATTTGTGATCAGAGTGGCAACGATCTATAATGGTGGTTGCAAACTCAACGAGGACTTAGTTCTCAAGCTTTTTATGTTGTGGTTGGATGAGTATGTCCCCAATCACAATTCCTGGTTGTTAGTGAATGGATGTGTTTGTTCCCATTCACCAGATGGTGTAAGTGAGTGGAAGTGTTTGTCCCCAGTCACATGAGTTGGTGATTATGATTGGATGTGTTTGTCCCCAATCATAATTGTTGTGAGCAGATGTGTGTGTCCCTATTCATACTAAAATATCCCCCTTAGTCTTTTTTAATTTTTAGCACACAACACTTCACCTATTAACATTAGCCCAAGAAAGATAACAAGCTGAAAGCAACCCTTCACTTTCTGATCACCTAGATCTCGGAGTGGGCAAGGTGAGAGCATACGGTGCAAGGGGATCTGTTAGCAATAAATGAAATGGTGGAAGTACAAATGATATTGGCGGCAAGCCGACCAATATAGAAGATGTAAATGCTGAGGCGGCAAGCCAGTCTCTTCCACTTTTTAGTGGACTACAAGAAAGTAAATGAAATGTAAAATGCTTAGGCGGCAAGCCAGCCTCTTCCACTTTTCAACGGGTAACAAAGTAAGAAAGCAACTAGGCAACAAGCCAGCCTCTTCCACTTTTCAACGGGTAACAAAGTAAGAAAGCCACTAGGCAACAAGCCAGCCTCTTCCACTTTTCAATGGAAATGAAAAGACAAGTACAAAAATGAAAGAGTTGATCAGTACTACTGAAAACAATGTTACAGTATTGAGTCTTTCACAATGTAGCATGAGATAACTTAGCAATATGAAGACACAAGTGTTAGAAAAACATCTCCATGATAGATACAAAGATAAGGATCAAGAAAATAAGCAAAAATACTGAAAATACCAGGTCTGATATAAATGGCAGCATTTTGATTTTCTGATCAGCAAGCCTTGAAATCACCAAAATGCTCATATCTCAACAACCACAACTCTGATACGCCTCAAACTTGTTGCAAATGAAGCATACAAGCTAGGCATCCCAATCCAAACAGCTAGGAACTCTGAAATAGTCTCCAATCCTTGAGCACGGATCTTAATGCGCACACAAGAATGGTATGGCCTCCTTGGAAAGAGCGACCTTGTCTTAAAAATCCCAAATTCCACCAAAAATCATAGAAACTTGAGCTAGAGAGTGCCCAAGTATGGGGAAGGCATATGATCAATGCCTAGAACAAACTCTTGCCTTCTCAGATCAATGCAAGTCAAAACGTACTTCAGCCACACTCAAACCAACAACTTGAAAACTGAAAGAAACACACCCAAAAGGAGCAAACTGAAAGCTAACTCACTACCACACCAAAACCATAAAACATCAAATGAAGCCATCACCATTGAAGCTCAATTGCACTCTTTGAATGAAGGAGCACCAACAATCCAACTAGGAGCTATCTTGCAAGCTCGAAACTGAATAAGGCTAGGAGGTATTCCAACGCCGAAGCAAGAGTTTGAATAAAATTCAGCAACACTTTGTTATGATATGAAAAATGGATACCAAATGAAGAGGCAAGGCACTGTATATATAGGTTTTCAAACCCAAAAGTTCAAATCCTCTTTTCCCTCCAAAAGGGATGCCCAAGAAGGAAGAATAAAATATTCATTTTAATTTGCAATGTTGACTTGACTTTGGGTGCCCAACTCCACTTTAGCAAATTAAACTTTATGAATTGCAAATATATTTCCAATTTGGACGACCACATGAAGGAACACAAGTTTTAAACAACTTAAGTTATATGTCTAGGCATTGGGGGCCAAAAAATGTAGGAGACCTGACTGTCTCTAACCTCTGAAAATCGACTAGGGTTTATAATTTTTATATTTTCTCAATTTTTACCAGGCAAGAAAGATGCATGCAAGAGAAATAACAATTTCTGAAAGAAACATAGATAAATGCTGAAAATCAAAGCTTTATTGATATTGCATTATTTCTAAAAGTTTTACAAAAATACCCGGAAATAATCTGTAATGTCCCCGTTTTAGCTGACATTGTTTGTCGAGGAGTGAGCCTATTATTCTGATCCTCGTAGGCTGACAGGTGTGTGCAGAGGATCATCTGACGCAGTTACTCAGTGTTCTGTAGCTCCAGTGTTGCAGTTGTTTCAGGTTGGGCCTTCATAGAATTAATCAGAGTGGTTTTTCAGAGACTTTCTATTTTTAGAAAGTAGGGCAGGTGGAAGCTGCTATTTTTGGCAGGGCACCTGGTTCAGCTGGTCAGCTCAGAGTCGACCCAGTTCTTCAGTTTGGTGATCAAATGGAGAAATAAGGAGTATTTAATGATTATTGAATATTTAATATTTTGACTTTATATTAAAGTCACTTTATTAATATATTTAAATATTAATAATTAAATGATATATTATAAAGTATTTTTAATACTTTATAATAAAGTGATATATTTGACATAATGAATAATTATTATTCATTAGTGAGACGTCATTTAATTAATTATTATTTCTCCTAAGTCTAAAAGACGAATTTAATCATTTTATTAAATGATTATTAAAAAGAGCTATTGGGTCGAATTTCTCAAAGGAGGTATATAATCACAGGAAAGACAAAATCGAACCATTATGATATGTTATGATATTCTAATTTGTCTTTTTTTGCTCTGAGCATTGGAGTTTGCAAACCCTAGGGTTTCTGGCAGACGAAGCGTTTCTGGAGAACGATACCTCTTCAGAGATTTGGCAGACTGAGGCTGTGCAATACCAGTTGAAGCTTGCATCTTGGTGACTTCATTCAGAAGTTGCATTTGAGCACATTGAGTTGATTTCAGGCAGGATATTCAGAGAACTTCATCAGTTAGCAGGGGCGACTTTATCAGAGGTCATTATTCAGAGATCTGGCACATCTTTCAAGAAACCGTACTTTATTTATTGCTGCTGTCAGGCCGTACAGTCCTGTACTAGCAAGTCGTACTTCCTTCATTTGTCAGTAGACATCATCAGATCTCAGTTGCTGACAGTCATTTTGGGTGCGCCTAAGGTTTCCAGAGGTTCAGCTTTGATTTCCAGAGGACAGAGATGCATTATTTCATTCAGCCGTAGATCTTCACCATTGCTTCAGGCGGCTGCAAGGGGAAACCAGGTTTCTTTGAAATAAATTCATATTTTATTCATATGTCACATTTCTATATTGTAAATGCTCTGAATCTTCAATAAAATGATGCGCCTATGATATATGATCAAGATCTGAGCCTATTCTTTGCATTTTAATTTATTTTGATTTTATTAGCAATTTATTAGAAAATCTCAGCTTCTCTTATTTGTCTGAAAACCTCATAAAACACAAAAAAAAATACAAACTTGCAAAAACACAAACTTTCAGTCAGGGTTTCGGGGTTGAGAACCACCAGGTTTCTTACAGTGGTATCAGAGCACAGATCTCCTGCCATCCTGTGCTTTTTCAGTTGCTTTTTCAGAATACAGTGTGCTTTTTGGTTGCCTTTTCATGAACAAAGATACCATTCATTATATTAAGGGCGTAGGGACAGGCAGAGCCGAAGATTGGACAGGTCCACCGATTCTTGAAGGTGAGACAGTGTCAGGTGTATTAGGCATTCACAGGTCCAGCTCTAACAGCAGTGAAAACAGTGTTGCAACCCTAATGGCAGATCGCGAGATTCCTACAGAGACAGTTAGGGATACAGGGAAGGCACATGCAGAGGGTGATATTACAGATGAGGAGTTTAGACGCAGGCATGATAACATGATGGACATGATGTCCCAATTGATGGGTACTATCAGACAGTACACGCCCACACAGTCTCATTATATACAGATTGGACAGACGAGCGGGACTACACCAGTAGATCAGCCTTTGGCATCAGTACCACGTCAGCCGTCACCGATCTATCAGGAGCGTAGGCCAGGTCAGCCTACTTTCTTACCTAGAGAGACTCCACCTCAGACTCCAGGGGCAGAGCATCAGGGGCAGCATCAGGAGTTTCAGCCACATAATGGCATGACAGTGGCAGATGTGACGAGGTTTCATGGTGAGTACATGTCACTAGCACCTGAGATCCGGCAGGCGTTATCATTTCATGAGTTTATGGATGTTCATAAACCCAGAGGAGGAGGCAGATTTGACCGTAGACCCCCTCAGCATCAGTAGCCACAGCCACAGGTGAACAGGGACTTGCAGTATGCTGTTAGCAAGATTACCTTGCCATATTTTGATGGGTCTGATAAGACATCAGCGATGTCTTGGGTCCAGAAATTGGACAACTACTTATCACTGAGGCCTATGTAGGAGGACGAGGCCATTAAATTTGCTACCTTGCATCTTGATGGAGTAGCGCATGATTGGTGGCACCACGGCATGTATACGCTTGGCCATCATGCAGTCAATACCTATCAGGAGTTCACTAGCAGGCTCATAGAGCGATTTGATAAAAAGGATCCGGAACTTTATTTCACAGAGCTAGCTCAGCTCAGGCAGACAGGTAGTCTGGATTCTTATATTGGTGAGTTTCAGAGAGTTGCAGTCATGGTGACTGGCATTTCAGAACGGAGACTCATTATACTCTTCGTTGAGGGTTTGACAAAACCTATGAGAGGTTGGGTAAAGGCTTTTGACCCTCCTACTCTGCAGGAGGCGATGCGGAAGGCAAAGAGTATGGAGCTTGCTGCTCCGAAGAAACAATTTCAACCGAAAACAAACAGCTTGCCCGTTGAGGAGAGTCATACACCATTTGCAGAACCAAAAAGGAAAACAACTGCAATAATTGATGATGCAACTTGTGATGAATTGAGAAGGAAACAACTTTGTTATTGGTGCAAAGAACCCTACAGCAAGGAGCATGATTGTCCTTTGAGACCGAAGGGCAGAGCCAACCGCGCCATGTGGGTTTACTATGAAGATGACGAGTCTGAGGATTCAGACCAGCAGGTTGTTTCAGAGCATGCAGAGGTCGGGAATGCCTCTATGGAGTTTGGGCCCGATGCCAACCTATCCCCGTTGGTATTATCTGC
This sequence comes from Sequoia sempervirens, assembly GCA_007258455.2. NCBI lineage: Eukaryota > Viridiplantae > Streptophyta > Pinopsida > Cupressales > Cupressaceae > Sequoia > Sequoia sempervirens. The sequence continues at coordinate 50,610,732 of VDFB02058242.1, forward strand.
TAGTGTACGGGATGACTCATTCAGGTTTAGGGGATTAGTGGAAGGACAGCGATGTATTGCTATGCTCGACACCGGAGCCACACACAATTTCATTGATGAGAGCTTCGTCAACAGATGTAGACTCCAGACAGAGGATTTCTCTGGATTCAGAGTTCGGGTGGCAGACGGATATACCCTAACTTGCACTCGACGGATTTGTAATCTCACCCTCATGCTGAATGATTATGAGTTGCAGGCAGACTTCTATGTAGTCAACCTGGGTGGGATGGATTTAGTGTTGGGTATGAGATGGCTTCAGGACATTAGTGTGTTTACCCTCAACTTGCCTAAAATGGAGATGAGATTTGAGGTACAGGGCAAGAAATATGTGTTGAGGGGGATTACAGATGGCAGCCTTCGTTCTATCTCTCTCGTTAGTGGGAAGAGCGAGAAGGAAGAGGAGGATTTTGTGCAGACCAGGCATGGTTATGCTTAGTACCCCGGGGGTTCTGAGGCAGTCGTTTGGGATCAGCCTAGTGGTTTGGTTCCGTTCGTGACCAATCCATTGTTTGAGACGAATGTTATATCTTCATACGACAATCCGCTCTTTGAGTTTGATGTGGGTAACTCTCCTGATCCTGGTCTTGAGCAGAATGTTGATAGCGTTTGGGATCCTACTAGTGCACTGGGATTTCAGACTCAGCTCACGGAGGAGTATCACAGTGTGTATATGGTCCAGAGTGCATATGGTTTCGTGATTGACCCGCTTGTACACATTTTGTTTCAGGTGCACAGTTCTGGTATGCACGTGCTTGATATGTTGGATGACAGTATATCTCGTGCAGTTTTAGGGAGTAAGTGTTGCTCGCAGTTTGACTTGCTTCCTCCTGAGTTTCTTGATCCTATGACAGACAACACTGAGGTTGATAGGGAATGGTATTCTATTCTTGTTGATTAGTTGTGGGAGTTACAGGAGTCAGTCGTGGCTAGCAGGAACATTGTTCGGCACTATCCTTGGGATCCAGGTGGTGCGGCGCATGTGTATTTGCAGAGATTGCTTGAGGACAAGCAATTTCAGGGAGGGCGGACTGTAATGTCCCCGTTTTAGCTGACATTGTTTGTCGAGGAGTGAGCCTATTGATCCTCGTAGGCTGACAGGTGTGTGCAGAGGATCATTTGAAGTTACTCAGATTACTCCAGTGTGCAGTTGTTTCAGGTTGGGCCTTCGTAGAATTAATCAGAGTGGTTTTTCGAGACTTTCTATTTTTAGAAAGTAGGGCGGGCGGAAGCTGCTATTTTTTAGACTGGTTCATTTGGTCAGCTCGAGTCGACCCAGTTCTTGAGTTTGGTGATCGGATGGAGAAATAAGGAGTATTTAATGATTATTGAATATTTAATATTTTGACTTTATATTAAAGTCACTTTATTAATATATTTAAATATTAATAATTAAATGATATATTATAAAGTATTTTTAATACTTTATAATAAAGTGATATATTTGACATAATGAATAATTATTATTCATTAGTGAGACGTCATTTAATTAATTATTATTTCTCCTAAGTCTAAAAGACGAATCTAATCATTTTATTAAATGATTATTAAAAAGAGCTATTGGGTCGAATTTCTCAAAGGAGGTATATAATCACAGGAAAGACAAAATCGAACCATTATGATATGTTATGATATTCTAATTTGTCTTTTTTTGCTCTGAGCATTGGAGTTTGCAAACCCTAGGGTTTCTGGCAGACGAAGCGTTTCTGGAGAACGATACCTCTTCAGAGATTTGGCAGACTGAGGCTGTGCAATACCAGTTGAAGCTTGCATCTTGTTGACTTCATTCAGAAGTTGCATTTGAGCACATTGAGTTGATTTCAGGAAGGATATTCAGAGAACTTCATCAGTTAGCAGGGGCGACTTTATCAGAGGTCATTATTCAGAGATCTGGCACATCTTTCAAGAAACCGTACTTTATTTATTGCTGCTGTCAGGCCGTACAGTCCTGTACCAGCAAGCCGTACTTCCTTCATTTGTCAGTAGACATCATCAGATCTCAGTTGTTGACAGTCAGTTTGGGTGCGCCTAAGGTTTCCAGAGGTTCAGCTTTGATTTCCAGAGGACAGAGACGCATTATTTCATTCAGCCATACATCTTCACCATTGCTTCAGGCGGCTGCAAGGGGAAACCAGGTTTCTTTGAAATAAATTCATATTTTATTCATATGTCACATTTCTATATTGTAAATGCTCTGAATCTTCAATAAAATGATGCGCCTATGATATATGATCAAGATCTGAGCCTATTCTTTGCATTTTAATTTATTTTGATTTTATTAGCAATTTATTAGAAAATCGTAGCTTCTCTTATTTGTCTGAAAACCTCATAAAACACAAAAAAAAATACAAACTTGCAAAAACAAAAACTTTCAGTCAGGGTTTCGAGGTTGAGAACCACCAGGGTTCTTACATAATCTTCGAAACTGGAAAAGATGCTGAAACCCTTGCTCTGAATCTCTACTGCAAATCTGATGAAGCGCAATGTTGACTTCTGAATGAAGCCAATCCACGGGCAACCCTTCGGAAGATCTTTCACAACCTAAGTTATGCCAATCACTGAGAGTTTTCATTCCCAATGATCAAGAATTTTGGAAACCCTAGGTTTCCAGCCTCAAGAGCCAAGCTCTCCAGAAACACAAATCCAATATAAGAAATGATCCAATGATACCTTCCTTTACTTTTCAATGGCCTTTATATAATTCTCCAATTAGGTCGAACCCTTCTAGAAGTCTCTTTAATTTATTTAAAATGATATTTAATTTTTACCTTTCACTTTAATAAATGGCCGCTCATTAAATAATATTATTTAATGTACTTTAAGTGACCTTTTTTGAGGGTCATGGCCCCATCAGACATAAAGTGAATTTAAAACTTTATAATTGCACCATATAATTAATTATTAATAAAGCAATCACTTTATTAATAATTAAATAGCATAACTCCACAAATAATCATTATTACTCAGTTTCGTCTGAACCTGGAAGTCAACCATTGTATCCTCTGTGCAACCAACTGCCTTACTAAAAATAGTAAGGGTTCCTCTCTGACATCTGCTGACTTACTATAAATAGTAAGTCCCTTAAAACTGAACCAGAGACCTCTTAATATCATTGCCTCGGAACATAAGAAGGATCTGGAGAGATAAACACTGATAACTATCACCTGGAGAGATCCATAACGCCCAAACTGCACCCTCTAATCCACCATACTAGCCTATGAGGGTCAACTGATAGGCTAATCCTTCGAACTCTGATGCTCACGAAAAATGGGGACATTACAAAAAAGCACAATATAAATATATACTTAAGTTACCACTTTCCAAAAGAGGCTCCAAGAAAGCTAGAGAAACCACTGCAAATACTGCCCTGCTAGAAATAGACACTGAGTGTTGTATTGCTGCCAAACTACATTGCCAAAAATAGCACTTACTAGAAATAGCATACTACTAAAAACAGTAAGTGACTCCAAACTCCCTTTGAGCACAAACTGGGCAGTTGTTGTAACTTACTAAAAATAGTAAGTCCAAAAATATCCTCTGATGAAAATGAAGCCCTCTGAAAACCTAGAAAGACCTAGAAGACAAACTGCCAAACTCTTGCAAACAACCCCTTGAAAACTAAAAAGAAGCCTCCTAGAAAATAGGAAACCCAAATTCTATCATCGACTAGCCTATGGGCCTTCGAGATAGGTTAACGGTCATTAGATGGAACTACTGTTGAGAAGGGGACATTACATTTCGCTCTCCCCAAGATTGCTTGTCCTCAAGCAATCACAAGTCTGGATGCTGCAGAATCTGCTCATCCTCCCAAGTAGCATCCTCGACCGGTAAATTCTCCCACTTCACCAAATACTCTTTAATAGACCTCCTCCTCAAAGAGCGCTCCCTGAAATCGATGATTGTCTTTTGAACCAAAACCAACTGTCCCTCCTCATCCAACCAAGGAAAATCTGATGAAGCTACAGCATTGTGCTCAAGCGCCGTCTTGAGGCGTGACACATGGAAGACATTATGCACCTTGCTACTCGCCGGTAGCTCTAACTAGTAAGCCACTTCCCCAACTCTCTTGATGATCCTGAAAGGCCCATAGAAATGTGGCTTGAGTTTCTCCACTCCACTCTTCTCGAGAGTAGACTGTTTGTAAGGCTGGAGTCTCAAGTAGACCATGTCACCAACCTCAAATGTGAGCTCAACTCGCTGTTGATCAGCATACAACTTCTGCTGATTCTGTGCATGGTGAAGGTTATCCTTCAACGATCTCAAAATGTCTTGACTCTGTTGCAACATATCCCTCGCTTGAGGGGCTCTACTATCATTAAACATCAAATCTATGAAGCTAGGAGTCTCATATCCATACAGAGCCATGAAAGGAGACATTATGATAGACATGTGGTAGGAAGAGTTATAGTACTAGTCACCCAAATGAAGCCATCTCACCCAAGCCTTTTGCTGCCCTAAAACATAATTCCTGAAATAGCCCTCCAACCACTTGTTCACAATCTCTGTTTGCCCTTCTGTTTGTGGGTGATAACTAGTGCTCAGAGTGAGCATTGTACCACTCAATCTGAAAACCTCTTGCCAAAAAGTACTTAGGAACTTGTTGTCCCTATCACTCACAATGTTTTTTGGCAACCCATGCAATTTGAACACCTCTTTGAAGAACAAATCAACAACTTGAGCTGCTGTAAATGAGCTGGTAATGGTGAGGAAATGAGCAAACTTCATCAATCTATCCACAACAACATATATGCAATCTCTCCCTTGCACCTTTTGGCAACCCAGTGATGAAATCCATTGAGATATTTCCCCATTTCTAATTGGGAATAGGTAAGGGCTGCAATAAACCAGCTGGTAAAGTGTGCTCATTTTTGTTCTATTGGCAGATTGGACACTCTTTAATGTAGCAAAGGACCTCATCCTTGAGCCCCTTCCATGAAAACCTCTCATGAATCTGCCTATAAGTCTTGAAATACCCTTGATGACCAGCCAAGGGAATGTCATGAAAGGACTGAAAAATCTATATCTTAAGCTTAGATTCAAGTACCAAGAAGATCCTACCCTTATATCAAATCATCAACCAACTTGTACCTTTCATCATGCAAAGTGTCATCAACTAAGCTAGTAGCATATTGATTTTTGGCATACTCTACAATAATTTGCTCTTTCCAATCAACAGTAATCTTAACCAAAGAGCTCAAGTGTAGCCTTCTTGACAAGACATCAGCCACAATGTTGTTCTTCCCTTTGACATACTCGATGTCAAAATCGTAAGCTTGGAGCTTACTCACCCATTTCTGTTGCCTCTCATTCAGATCCTTCTAATGCATGAAATGTTTAAGACTGTTATGATCAGTCTTTACCACGAACTTGCTCCCAACCAAATACTGTCTGAACTTGGCCAACGTATGCATGATTGCAAGCATCTCCTTGTCATAGATTGAGTAAGTCCTCTCAACACCCCTCAGTTTTATGCTCTCGAAGACAATAGGATGTTTTCCTTGCATTAGGACAGCTCCAACTCGTTCCCGTGAAGCATCACACTGCAACTCAAATGGTTTGGAGAAGTCAAGTATGGCCAACACAAGACATGAACTCATGAGCTGCTTGAATTTATCAAATACCACCTGTGCTTTTTTTGACCATGCAAATGCCCCCCTTTTGGTGAGATCTATAAGGGGGGCATCCATTTGAGAATATCCTTTCACAAACCTCTTGTTAAAACCACAAAGTCCCAAAAAACCCTTCAATTGTGATAGGTTCTTTGGAGGAGGCCAATCCAAGATAGCCTTAATCTTCTTTGGGTCAACACTAACTCCCTTAGAGCTAATCACATGCCCAAGGTAAAGCAGCCCCGTCATTCCAAATTCACATTTGGACTCCTTAGCAAACAATGATTCTGATTCCAAGATGCTAAGCACTTCCTCCAAGTGCTTGAGATACTCTTCCCATGACTTACTAAAGATGAGGATGTCATCGAAGAAGATAAGCCCAAACTTCCTCAACTGTTTCTGAAATATCCTGTTCATACAGGACTGAAAAGTAGCAGGTGCATTAGTCAACCCAAAGGGCATGACTAGAAACTTGAAAAGTAGTCTTCTCAATATCTGATTCCCTCATCCTGATTTGATGGTAGCCCGATTTGAGATCAATCTTGGAAAAGTAGACAGCTCTGTGTAGCTCATCAATCTTGGGAATGGGATACCGGTTTTTTATTGTCTTCTAATTCAAGGCCCGATAATCTACGCACATGCGCATGGTGCCATCTTTCTTCTTGACCAAAACTATTGCAAAAGCTAAGGGACTCTTGCTTGGGCGAATGTGACCCATGTTTAAGAGTTCCTTAATAGCCTTCTCCATCTCGTCTTTCTACTTCTTCAGGTACCGATATGGAGTAGTAATGATAGGTTTGGCTCTTTCTTCAAGCTCTATGACATGCTCAGTCCCCCTTTTAGGAGGTCTCCTAGGAGGTATACAACCAAACACCTTACTCTTCTTGGTGATCAAAGACCGAATATCTGGATGGTAGTGTCTCTTATCTTTTACAGGATCAAATGGCAAGATTAAGCACTCTGCTGCCCATTCAACTTGATTATGACGAATCAGCCTTTCCATCCTCTTGAAAGACAATACGAGGGCCTCGATTTGACATCCCTCTCAACACCATCTTCTTCCCATCTGATGAAAACTTCAACTCCAGGGTTTGCAGATTCAACGTGATCTCTCCAAGAGATCACATCCATTGAATGCCAAGCATTGCATCAGTATCTCCAATTCCAACAACATAGAAGTCATCCTTGACTTTATAGTTACCCAACTATATAGACAAATTGGAGATCTTTCAGTTGCAAGAAATAGTAAAACCATCGGTCACCATTCCCTTAAAACCTTAAAACTCTTCCGTTTTGAGGCCTCTCTTTGCAACAACCCCTTTTTCAATGAAATTATGTGTTGCTCCAGTATCAATTAGAGCAACAATTCACTGCCCTCTGAGCACTCCACGGACTCTGAAAGACTCATTTTTCTGAAAACTAAAGAGTTGGGCAAATGCACCTCCACTCTCCCTTGGTCCTTATCCAACTTTTCTGCAGCTCTTTCTTCTTCGTTGTCCGCATAATTAGACTGCTGTTCCGACATCAGATTCTGATCCATAGTCAGAATATGCCTCCATGTGATGGGAATGGCCTCTTTTGAAGCACTTATGATCCTTGCTCCATGGTTCTTTGCAACTGTAACATAATTTTTTCCTTCGGAGCTCTTCATGAAGGTCATCATCCATCCGAGAAGGGAACTTTCTGGTTTGATTTGAAGAAATGCTTCTTGTCCTTCTTGTGAGCAAAAGTATTGGACTGAAATTTTGGCCTTGGGGCAGCCAACTCCATGCTTCTAGATTTCTTGATTGCTTCATCTAGAGTTGGATTGAAAGCCTTCATCCACCCCTTCAATGGTTCCATTAATCCTTTAGAAAATAGGACTACAAGCCTTCTTTCGGTGATATTGGGCACTGTTGATGTATGTTTTATGACACACCAAACATCAGAATAAAAATGTCCAAAGACATTCTATCCTCTCTTGAAAAACCACCACATATGCTAAGATTGCGAGAAAATCATATGGCGATTCCAAGGTTTCTTTAGTCGGGTCTCGACGTGTGGATAAGCTCAATGGTCGTTGTGATAATGCTGGTAATAAACAAGGGGACTTACGTAGAAAGTCTGCACAAGTTCGGGACTTAGGAAATTTATCTTTAAAGGTTCTCAATTAGGACTTTCAATTGTGGATCTCAAAAAAATGGCAAAAGAATAGGGTTTAGGAAATCTAGTCTAAGCCTAAGAACTCAAGAGACAGTAAGGACTCGGTGAAGAGAAATAAACCACACTTTGTTTTGCCTCCTGTTGGACAACATACGCAAAATGGTTGCAATCTTCA